>CACRXK020013650.1:0-13822 GCA_902702795.2 Paramuricea clavata
GGGGGGGGGGGGTTTGAATTTTTTTTTGGAGGGGTGGACATCTTGTTTGGAGGGGTTATCACTAATATTGGGGGGTTGCACCCCCCTGCACTCCCCCAGAAAATCCATCTATGCGTTGAGCAACAACAGTATGTTTTTGCTTCTGTCATACCTCAACCAGGAGAAAATTACACTTATTTATGAAATATCATGAATTCTATTTTTAACTTGTATTTTTTAATTTGGAAAGAGGGAGGTAGAAAGGAGGTTCAGATGAGGGAGTGAAACTTTTGTACCCTCCCAATATTAATGTTGTTTTACTTATTTTAAGGCCCTCCTGCATTAAAGGAATTCGGGGGAAAACAAAGAAGTAAAAGAGGCCTTTTTGGCCCTGATTCGCAAGCCAAAACCAGGTATGTACTATCTACAAAACAAATTACTGAAGCTATAGGAATAATTTGAATGGGTGTGTTATATGAGAAATTGGCTTGGGTGTAAACAATCATTCATTACAGTATGTTGCCATGAACTTCGTCCATTTGTCTTTTATTACCCAGTTTCTGGCCTTCAGCATGTACTATATGCTGTGACAGAAGCACCAATTAGCCATTTTTCAATCAAGCAGAGGACTGGGTTTAGTTGCTTGTTTGGAGGGACAAAAATAAAAATATGCCGAATATGGCATCTAGGAAGTTTTCCTACATAAGTTTTTTGTGTAACCTGAAATTCGGCGGCAATTATAATAAGGCATCTTTTAATATACATTTAGCTCGCTCACTATAACTTGTTGTCACTTGAAACGTTCCTCCAAACATGAACTAGACCAAGTCCTCTTCTCGAATGAGAAACGGCTAATACACCCTTCTGCACCCTATTTTACTCTCACTGTCAAATGCTAGATGATTTCACTATTTAGGGGGAGAGTGATGCAATCCAAAATATGTTCTTTTGTGTGTGTGTTTGGTTGACAGGCTCAAAATAAAAAAATACAATCGACAATTTGAATTATAGACTAAATTTTAATCTAGATAAAAATTTCATCACAGCTTGAAAGAGCATCACAAAATTAGTAATATTACAAAGTTTCGTTGTGAAATGTTGTAAAAGGCGGATAATATAGTCTTGTGAAATTTGCAATTTTCAGTCATTTTGTATTACAAACGGGAAATTGATGCCCCAACACCCGATTGGTCTGTCAATTTTTTGTGTGTAATACAAAATGACTGAAAAACGGCAAACTTCACATAGCTATATTATCCGCATTTTACAATATTTTGCAACAAAACTTTGGAATATTGCTAATTTGGTGATGCTCTTTAAAGCTGTGATGAAATTTTTGTCTAGATCAAAATTTAGTCTATAATGCAAATGGTCCATTAACCCATCCATAATTTATGGATGAGTAGTTCCATTTTGTTATAATGGGAACTGTTAAGTATTGGAGTGCATTAATTGTTTAATTATGTGAAATGTTGTTTCTATTAAAGTAGAAAGTTATGATTACAATATACCAGAAGGCTGGCAAAATCTGAATATAATCAAGAGAAAATTGGTGGTAGAAATAGCCACGCATAATGGTAATTAATGGACAATAATTCCCAATGGCAATAACTAGATCAAATGCCTGTCGAAACCTTAACTCTTTTCGGTCACAAGCCATTCGCATCATATTACGACCCAATCGTTCTAGTATAATATCTCGGCGAGTATTGACCCCCCCTTTTAAATAAAACCCACCATTGAAATCGTCACAAAATAACCTTTCGAACGGGGGGTCAAGTGCCGTCAAAACATTACACAAACCGAAACAATCATATATTTACTCACCACTTGACCAAAGATTCTAAATTTCATATCCACAAAATCTTGAATATCCCTTGAACTTTTCGTCATTTGCGGAACGGCTATATGTGTAAAATACTCTTTGTATTCAAGCGCTTTTGTGTACAAAATTTCGTTTGAATACGACAAGTAGAAATATTTATTTTGAATTTTTCAAAATGTTCGGGTTTTACTCGCAATTGCGTACATTGCGCAATAATTGGCCAATAAGAAGCTCCTGTGGCCGGGATGACGTCAAACTCACGCGTGTAGGTGCAATTTGACCTTGCAAATCCATTTCTGGCCTTTGCAGGGTCATACGATACAAGCTTCGCATTGTTTTGACGGTTTTCAGTCGTATTTCCGGTTGGGATTAACTCACTTCGAGCTCACAGTCAGACAAGAAATGGAAATATATTGATAAAAGATCCAGATTTGAAGATACAGGCTTGCAAATAACACTTTGGATAGTGTTTTTAATGGGGATTCTAACAAGACTATTATAAAGACGATATGTTCGAAGGGGCCGAAGTTATTTTCTGCGAAAGGTATGGCTAGTCTATATTTTGTTCAGACAATTGCATAATTTGATACAATATGATCGTGTTTGACTTTCAAAGGCTCATAAATCGCTACAATGTTGATAATGACTAACACTATAGAATTAGTTAAATCGTTTATTTCTGAATCGAATGGTGGTATTTCTGTCTTCATAGCATGCACAGAACCGAAGATATGAAATTTCTCGCCATCAATCTCGCAGGATCGATAGAACTGGGTTGTGATGAAAAAGAGTTAATCCCCGAGCTGTGCGACGGTACTAATTCCGCCCGGCTATTTACACCCGGGAACGCACTAGCAAAGTCTAAAGTTAATCAAAGGAACACACTAGCAAAGTCTAAAGTTAATCAAATATCACGGGCGCATGGCTCACCGTTCATGGGTGGTCATCTTCACTGATCTCAATATATGTAACAGACTGTCGTGAATAGTGAACACTGATTGGTCAAATTTGAAATTTTGCATTGTAATGAATGCATTGACCACAGAAATAACAAACATTTCTTGCAAGTCCGTGTATTTTTGCAAGATTTTGTAAATTTCACAACCTTTTAAAGTGCCAAAAAAACATCTAAAATCGTCTAAAAGAATAGAGCAAAGTTGCCGACGTTAATAAATGCTAGTTTGTTTTAATTATTGATGTATTGTTTTTTTTATAATTGATATATTTATAACTGATAGTGGCGGGCGATACTGCGAATATCGAACTGATACTATCATTGCGTATATAAGTGAAAAAAGACAGCATATAATTTCAGTGTAGTTTTATTAATTACCCTTTCTTTTGTATATTAACTCATTAACTGGCAATGCGCCCGGATGCGCCCTGAGATTGGCAAGTGGGTAATTGGCAATGCGCCCGCATACGCCCTCAAATGACACCTCAACTTGCGGGCATGATATTTGAGCACGTGTTTATCGGGTTGCCTAGCAACGGATACGAAAATAGAACGCAAAATTCGAGCTTTTCAACGATGTATCATGCAAGAAAATCAGCCAAAAACTCACAAAGTTTTTCAAGTTTAAAACCTTAGTTTTTCAAAAATAATGAATAATGGCGACATTGTTGCAAAGACGGATTTCACAGCAAGTTTTAAAAGAGAAAAAAGAAGAGGTTTTTGAATCATCTTCAACGAAAATTTGGCATGAAAGGAAAGCGAATGTATTGACGTTTTGGGGCCAAGTTCTTCTGTGAACCATGCGCAAGATTTTCAGCCAAAAAGATGAGGATTTCTCCAAACTTTATTAAAAATGAAGTCGGAAATCACAAGAAAGATGAACACGGAACTCAAGTGAGCAGATACGATTTTTAAAGGGTATTTTTGAGTAGAAATATGCGATCAAACACTCACAAAATTCGACCGCATTAATGTTGGTTGAATCTAGTTTGAAGTTATCTTTTTAGACAAACTGTTTATGCAAATTTAGGCGCAATTTCGACTGTTTTCGTGACCCCATTGTTGGTCTTCTTGTTCAAGTTGTTATTTTAGCTAAAGTATATTTCAAACGACACTTACTGTGTGCGTATGTGACCTTTTCGACCTTTTTGGCAAGAATACTAAGAGTATTAAATTACACTAAATAAGTAGGATATTCCAAAATCACTGTTATATCTATTTTCATCAATGTGTAAAAACGTATTGTGGTGTAACATAAGTGTATTGAATAAACGCGCTTGCTTGCCGCGTGCGAATATTCAAAAAATCCACACTTGAGTTGTAAAGCTTTCAAAATGCATTTTTACTGTTTTTTATATCCCCTATAAAACTTTAAATCGATAAAGCAGATAATAATGTTTTGATGCAACATCATTTTCTAGTAACTACATGTTGAATCAGAAGGAAAAGTTATCAAAATAGGTTGCGACGGTTGTTTGCAAAATGTCGCTTCTCTCTGAAATGGCTTCCTTTGCGGGAAGCCATGAAATAATGAAGTCCTAACAAAAACCAACCTTAGCAGTTCATTTGGGCCCATTGCTCACATATTTATTATGAAATCGCTTCACTAGAACATTTTTAATAATCTCTATGGGAAACTTTGTAATTTTCTGAACTAAAAGTTTATGGTTTTAAGGTGTTTATTTTATAAAATAGCATGCGCGACAAAATGGCACTAATGTGGTTTCTCACGTCTGACAAACAACCAAAGATGAAAGTTCTTATTTCACCCTTTTATAGCTATGTGGAATACCGGAATATTAGGTTATCTTTTTCATGTGAGCGTATAGATAACATTTCTACAGAATAGTCTTTATGAAGGCTTATTTCAAACTCAAAAAAAGAGATTGTTTTTCAGAGCCAGACTTCAAAAGAAACCGCCTGGCTGACATTTTATAGCAGCCTACATTGGCGCGCAAAATAATTTTGGCTTTTAAACCGTTGCTTTCCCAATAGAAGCATGAAAATATTGAGCTAAAAGTCTTACCTGACATGTGTTTAAAGTGCTTTGAGTACAGAAGTGAATAGCTTTTAGTTTTGTCACCGCAGAGTGCCTTTCAAAATGTCGGCTGTCATTGTCTGTGTTAAAAACACCTCAGAAAATTCCCATTTTCTTACCTTCCCATCCTTGGTTTATATTAAAATAAATAAATTTAAGCACTATGTGTCCTTTTAAATATATTTGAAGCAATCAAAAAACTTTAAAGATGTACAAACACTGTGTTTTGGCTTGCATTCTTTGTTGAACTGAACACTTAGTTACTGTTCTAAATTTCATGTTGTAAACAAGATGCCCCAAAAAAGCAATGAAGTAATTTTTAAATTTTTTGATAATTTTGTAATTCATATCCCAAAAGATGAAAATTAGTTGTAATATAGATATGTATTAATTTAGTAAATGAATTTTTTTTTGGTTTTTATATAAATTTATGGAGATATTAGGGCCCATTTATACGAGACAAAATAAGACGCAACTTACATAAGACGCAACTTAAATAAGTGGAGTTATTGCATAAATGGTTGTCTACGGCTTTATTCTTATTTACTTGCTATAGCTATAATGTTGTTACGGTTGTTTTTGTTTTAATATGCAAGGCTAATAATTGTACGTTGTTTAAAGTTTCGGGCATGTGTAGTTAGAATGTTTGTCCAAAATTTCTTATTTAAGACACGACTTACATAAGAGCAGCTAAAAGTCCTGCTCTTATTTAAGTCGCGTCTTATCCAAGACGCGACTTACATAAGAAATTTGTGACATGAAAAACAAAGTGTCACTGCTTTATAAATAAAAATACTGACTGAAAAAAACTAATGATATATATAGGTATGCAAAGTCATTTAAACTAAATTTGGTCAATCATATATCATTCATGTTTGGTTGAAAAGATCAGATTTTTTATGCAATTGTTTCTTAGATATTGCCATTTTGCGGCAGTAAATGCCTCTAAAGATTATTGTGACGATGGTGATGATGATGATGATGATGATCGCTAATTTCGCTAAAATAAAAGCATTGCATTCACAAATTATTAACTTAGATTTTGATATATAATATTTAATTTTCTGTGCAATATTGAGGGAAATACAAGTGTTTGAAGTTGAGAGGAGTTTAAGAAATTGGTGAAATAACGAAAAAAATCGCTGCATCAAACTAAATTGAAAGCAGTTGTCACTTTTCATGGAATCTTTTTTACTTCAGTGATTTTATCTTTAATTTTAGGTTATTCCCTTGCAAATTTACTTTTAAAAGTAAAAATTACACTTAGAGATTGATTCTTTGCAATAAAACAAAGTCAGTAATTCACGTTAAAAGAAAGTTCCATTTGATGTCCTTTGAGATTCAAATTCGCAATTTCATTGTTAAAGATGTCTGAGTTAACAAGAAACAAAAGAGTTTGGCTTTGTGTCGAATACGCTAGAGCACAACAGCACATTCAAGCTCAAAGACACACTTTTCATGATGAGTAAACTCATATTAGTTAATCCTTTTAAATATAAATGCATTCTTTTAGCTAGAATAAAAATAATCAACAAGTAAGCTAAATTGGAACTTGATATGCTAATTTTTGAACTTCTCAGAAATGGTGTTTCAACTTTGAAGCGTTAATTGCTCTATCAATATCGCGCAGAAAATTAAATGTTATATATATATATCAAAGTCTAAGATAATCATTTATGAATGCAATGCTTTTTATGAATGCACACTGCAAGAAATCAAATTCTAGTCTAGAATAATATTCTTAATTATTAGATTATTTTTCTTATTTTAAGTAAATATTCTTATCAAGAAATATTTCAAGAAAAAAAATCTAGTTTTGAGAACAAAAATCTTAAAGTAAGAAAATTTTACTAGTCAAGAATATTCGAGAGGATTTTTTTCTTATTTTAAAGGGGAAGTCAAGTCCGTTCTGCACATCGGTTCTGCGCATAACAATGTGAGGGCCCTCTGATGTAAACATTGCCCAAATTTTGAATGTTTCAAATTTTTCTGAACATAAACTCAATTTCATATTCATGTAGGAGCATAACAAACCAAAATGGTGTTAGATAGACGGCCGGCCAACTTGCGAAATTGTTATCGGTGATGGCATTTTCTGTTACAAGCAGCCAACAATGCTAGATAATTTCCAATAGACACAATCTTTAATATTTTGGTTGTTGGCACCTTTGATTCAGAGTTTTAACAGAGATATTCGAAGGCTTTCAACTGCCAGTTCGTGGCCATCAAATACATTGTTCGCCATTGTGAAATGCACTTCTTTGTTGCTACGCAACAAGTTCTAAATTGTGATTGGTCACCTGCGTTCTGATTAGTTTCTTTTAACCAATCAGTGCTAACAAAATGTCATGCCTCGAAGGTAAACAAATAAAAACTATTGATGAACAAGATGAACATTGTATATTTTTGCGGTTAAAAGTAACACAAGACTACAGAAATAAGGTAAGTTACTGTAATATTACTTTATAATAACGTTACTTATCATGTATTACTGTCTGTTTATAAAATAATGAATTTTTATTGCTATAATTCGCTGTTCAATCCGACAGAACACTGTTTGATAAAACTTGATCGATAGACGACGAAAATGGGCTTCATCCATATTAGTCTATGTACTTTATCAAAGGTAGACAATATAAATTTGTAGACTAGTTTAGCCATGTTGGCTTAAACACAATTATTAAATTGCAACGACAATATAGAATCAATTAAGTATTGAAATAAAATTTTGAATAATACATAAAAGTTGAAATATTCGAATTGAATGAAAGACTCTTGCTTATATTTAATTTCGTTCATGCTTATACTGTATGCTTTATGCGTGGTCTATAATTTGGTATAAACTTCAAGTATTTGGAACAAGGATAAACTGACAATTGATATAGCAAACATACAGTTAATTTTTTTTAAATTCTGTGTTTGCAGTGGCTTTTTAAGATGATTTTCTGAGTGCATGTTGTTTTGCTACACGTATGGCGAAATAGTTTCAGACTATTCAGTTCATGTCTATATTATTTTGGAAGTTTATATTTATATTTGATGCACAACCAAGCACTTTATCTTTCTTTACAAGTCATTGTAGATCGACAAGTTTAACATCTTTCCTTGTCCATTTACTGTACCAGAGTTTAATACTTCGTTACAATAGATTTGTCTGTCCATCTGGTGGTCGTTTCATGTCTTTTTAGTTGCTATATAACCATATTTTTTCCATTGGTTGATTTCTGTAACAATGATCTGATTCAACTGTTAATTCACTGTATCAGAGTATTTCATTTGGTGGCCAGTACATTGTAAAGGGCTGTCTTGAGTTGCTCAATACCATCTTGATTTATGGTTGCTTTCTGAGACAATAATTGTGATTCGAATACATTGGTATTGGTCGTCCATTAGATTTCTTTAATTTAGAGATTATCACTTGCATGGTTTCTTCTGTTTAATCTGTATCATTTCTTATACATAGTAGACAAAACTATTTTCCAGAAATGCCAATCTAATAAACATATACCGGGTGTCCCAAAAAAAAGTACTCCGGTTTGATTTATAATAACTTCTAAACAAGTAGAGCTATCAAACAGAAATAACTTGCATTAAATAGAGGAAGGACTAACTTAGATTTTGATATATTAATGTTCAAAATCGGGAGCATATTTTGGGATGTGTCTAAAATTAGCGAAAATCGGCGTATCAAATTTTAACTCCAGCGTTTGTTTGCTTAATGACATATCAGGGTAACTATTTCAGCGAATTGTCGTTAGGGTTTGTAAGGGATATGGCGTAGATTTAGACATCTTACATGTAAGTCTTAACTCATTGTTTCCTGAAATATGAACGTTCGAAATTATGTAAGTATTTAATAGGTCTTTGCAAACTTAAGGTACATGAAAGACCATATGCAAGGCAGGCGCTTCAATTTTTCTTAAATAACCTATTTTTTATGTTTTTCATGGGTTCAAAACAAAGTTGATTATTTCTCGGTTAGAGCAGGATGAATATTGTTCTTTAATGGAGGAAATAATATTGCTTTTTGCAAATACACATCACAGTATCAAAGCTACTATTTTGTTACGTTTTGTTCCAAAAATGTTGGATGTCTCTGGGGAGTTGCATGCTTGTTATGTCTTTACTTATGGAGTTGTATGGTTTGATTGTGTTTCATTCTCAGTTTATTCTGAACTTGCCAAGATTAAGAAAGGCAAAATAGTTTTGGGTGTTCTTAACAAGATTTCAGAACGTTGCAGAAGTTAGAAAATTCATTCAATGTGAAGTTAGAAAATTCACAATTCCATTGTGACAGCGTGCCCTAATTCAGAACTACGAACGATCCATGACGATCCTTCGCGATGCAGTGGTCTCATGAAATAAGGAAACGTATTCGTGCTAGGAACACACGCGGATTTCGGACGAATAAATCTTGCTTGTATTTTGTAGATAATAATACTTTGTTTCATAATAAACAATTTGTCAAGTGTCATTTATTTACAGGTAATAGTGCATGTTTCAGTCGGGTAAATCTTGATTAATATTTGATACGCTGTTTTTGGCATATTTCAGACACATCCAGAAATATGCTCCCGATTTTAAACATTAATATCTCCGTGAATTTTTAAGTGAAATACAACTGTAATATATCAAAATCTAAGTTAGTCCTTCCTCCATTTGATGCAAGTTATTTCTCTTTAAAAGCTTTACTTGTTTAGAAGTTATTTCGAATCAAACCGGAGTACTTTTTTATGGGACACCCGGTAGTCCTTTAATAAAAAAATATAATCAGCTTTTCAATTGTCAGTTTCACTAGCCAGGTCCATATGCATGTGGACAAATATAACTCATTGAAAATCATTGAACAAATGTGTAAGGATTAAAACTTTACTAAATGGCATTTGAGTGTGCTTCCATTGAAACAAAAATGTCATGCTTTGATAACCAACTATAGTCTATAGGATGGTAGCCCATTGACTATAAAATTATATAACTTTTATTAATAATATATTAAGTTCATGTTTAAGTCTATATCATTTGTAACACATGCTCTTCACATGAAATCCTCATTCATCAAGATAACTCTTCATCATGACTTTGATATCTAAAAGAATGGCAAACTATACAACAAATTAAGTAGGTACAAAAACAATATCTCATGTATAAAGTTCTTTCATTGTTATACATTAGATAATTAGTTAGTGGAAAATTTTAAGAAATTAACTTTCTGGTAGCCCAATTGGATTGTGACAGTCTTTCACATTACAGATACAAATCGGTGTACATTGCTGTTGGCTTTTGTAGCATTTACATGCTCCAGTTTTGCATTTTGTTTTGCAACCACAAGAGATAAGGGAAAGACAACATGTTGGTATGCTTGGAAGAGTTGTCCAGACAATTTCCAGATTGTCTAAAGAATCAGATGCCTTCCAACCTCCAGTCACAACTGGTAGAGGGAGTTCCTGAAACTTAACAGTGGCTTGTAACCAGACATTTGCCTGAAAATTGCATCTTGTTATATGCAGGCCTAAAGAATTTTTAGTTGGTGGCAATTTCTCAAGCTCTTTGTTACCTCTCTGAAAAAGATCTACTCTGCATTGGTTTACCCCAGCTAGTGGATCTGGTGCACAATACAACCTGCAAACAAATTCTTCTACATCCTGAACAAAGCAATCCCTCCCAATGCCATAGAGCAAGTGAGGGTGCTCTTCAAAAACCTTCCAGCATTTCTTTTTCCCGTAACCACTAAACGAAGAAGTTGTATCACACCCAGTGAATGTGTGAAAGCCTAATATATTCTGAATTACTCCCTCAGATAGCTTATCTGTAATACTATTTACGGGAAAGCACTTTTTTTGCTTTGCATTGCCACCAACCATCCAAGTTTCAATTTCTTCATTTTTTCAAAAAAAATGAATTAATAGCAAAAGAACATCGGTATCTCTACACAACACTATTATGATTCTGTTAAAATTATTAGCAATCGCTTCATGTGCATGCAGAATAAGTCGGGTATCTGCTTCCTCATGATTGTTAAATAAGTTAGGAACCTCACCTCTTTGTGTTGAGCATGCCTTAGTTGAATCCATATACCACCACTTGTTACCAACTCATACTGGTGACTAAATTCCCTCCCATGGCTCATAATGTATTCAGTAAGGAACCTAGCAAGATCTGCTTTATTATCACTTAATGCTACAAAATTTGCCCACACCTGAGGAAGACTTAAATCACCACGGTTAATAATTTTACGAACTGGTCTCTTTTTTATGCCTCTTTTAGCTCGAGTGGCTGATTTAATTGATTGTTTTACGTAGGTGTCAAAGACAACATCTACTCGTCTAACATGTTCATCAATATGTGCCGTGACAGCTCGAAAAAAAGACTCTGGCATAGTCATCAAAGGTCCTACAGGTTTGAGGTTTTCCAAGAGCTTGAACTAAAGCATGACCATCTATTAAAACACAAGTGTTTTGATGCATGGTTGGTGCAGGAATTGTGTGAGGGATTGTTTCCCCATCCATCAAAATGTTAACCAAATCTGACTTAGTTGTTGAGTTAAGAGTGCCATGAACCTTTGCTAGAGAAAGAGGAACATTAGAAAGCTCATGTTTAAGAATATCATGCATATCAATGTTACGACCTGCTAGGGATACTGTTAGAAGACGTTGTAATAATTTCCTATCAGCCTTAGTAACTTTTTTCTCATTCTGTATGCTAATAGAGGAAGCATACAATGTGGCAAATGTTTTTGATTTGTTTTTTTTATTGGATCAAAAAAAGGCATATCCTTCCTTAACAGCCATTTACCTATGTTCTCTAGTACCATCTGTTGCCCTTGTTGCTGTGCTGTCAACATATCATGTTGTATATCACCAGTTGCAACATCATTGGTTTCCAGAGAAGTTAACTGATGCATATCTACATCCATCCTTTCCCCCTCATTTTCTACATTTTCAGCAATTTCTTCAAGGGCAACATAGCCATCAAGAGGATCAAATGTATTTATCTTAAATACATTAAATCTTAAAAAGAGTTCTTTCAAGTCACTGACTGCATTTTCATCAACACTCACTCTGCCTGGCTGTGCGTCCTTCCTGGTAGAAATTGTATCATTTGCATCATCATCTACACCAAATAACACTCTAGTAGAGTGAGAAACATATGAACGTTCTGCCCATGTTATGCAGAACTTGTCCCTAGCAGTATCATTCCTAGTTCTTCCTATAATGCCATTTGATATTTTGCAGATTTTATTCTGCCATTCAGTAGCTTGGTCGAGAGGTATCTGATTAAATTTTAGTTTACTCCTCTTAACTACAAAGTTTCCATTCAGAAACTCCTCATAAACTAGTGTATGTGTGTTTTGTAAGTTTTTCATTTCACACAAGTAAACAGCACCCCACCTAGCATAATTTGTATGGTCATAGATTGTCATCCATGGAAGCATTGCTGAAAATGAATCTAAGTGAAGGGCCCAGTTACCCTCCCGATTAGCCCTGATAAAGTCTAGCAATGTTTCAACCATCTTCATGTATGACCTCCAAAGAACAAAATTGGGTAAATGCTGCAGTGTATTATCAAATTCATCCATCATACCTAAAACATCATGCATCTTTAGAGTAGTGACTAAACAATTTACTGCTTTAACTGCTTCATCATCAGAATTTCTGTGACTGAATGCCTTTACTATTTGATCTGTCATTGATTTTAAATTAACCTCCCTTTCATTAGATGTTAACCAAGAAGTAAAATATTGCCAATAAATTCGACTTAAAGCTTCATATGTTAATAGATGACCTCTTACAGCTCGATAATATTGCTTCCCTTCTAACATTGCACCAGTAGTATTTTGCGCAAAAACACCAGACTCAACCCATATATCTGCAAGCCCTGAATTTTCTATATGTTGACCTATTGCTTTAAGAAAGTTAAAGAGAATGTGCAAATGGCCCATAACCAAAACTACATTCTGATATTTTTCAGGGTTGGCCCAAATAATTTCCTTGCCTCTACTGTACAAAGGTTGATCTACTGCTATTACAGTATTTGGCTGGCCAAGATGTTTAGCAATTGATGTAAAGCGGTTAAGTATGGTTGTCATGGTATTATTATCATCTGCAGGAGCCTGAAGTATAGGCAACATACCAGGCGTAGTAATGGGTGAGTTAACTGAGCTAATCTTCTCATTAAAAGCAGCCCAAGCTGGCACCATTTGTTGAGAGGTTTGGCACATACGTGCTATTATCCATGCCATATTTTTCATTTTTGACTCAACCTGATTATTGCTTTTATTAAACCACTTTTCTATTTCTAGGTCAGGAGGAAGGTTACTAACTGGCTTTGGCCTTTCACCAACTGGCATGCTGGCATGATCTAACTTATGGAATTGATCTAAGCTATCTCTTGTTATTGTTTTTGCCCTGTTGATGTGCTTAATATCTATGTCAGTCTGCCTTATATTTGCCGGGCCTCTTTGCCACAGCATCATTTGCGTGCAATGAAATGTGTTTTTTCCATCTATTGTTTCCTCAAGCACATCAATATTATCACATGAGGCTAGAACAATACGGCTAGGGGAATATGGTACAAGCTCACTTGGGATATATATATGCCCATTTTTGTTAAACCTGTCGATTATATCTGAAGCTATTGTAGTATCAATTCTTCTAATTGTATCCATCCCTATTGTATGACCTGCTGCATGAAATAAATCAACAAGCTTTTCTGACCTAGTTGCCTGGTGTAGTGTAAGCCAATATGCTTTGGGGTCAACTTTCTCTTTCTAGAGGCTAAGTAAAATACATCCTGAGCAATGCTAGTGATATGGTCATCTAATTTAGATGATCTATCTTCTAATATATCTGTTCCCCCGAAAAGAACTGAAAGAAAAGTATATAAGCTTTGGGGAATAACCTTAGCAACATGTTCCTTATCTAGCCCACACCATGCAGCACTATGACCTGGTGTATTTTCCAAATCATTCCTAATGGTCATAGCTGTATGGACTAATTCTAGCAGGGCATTGTCTTGGAAGGGAACA
>CACRXK020013651.1:0-13821 GCA_902702795.2 Paramuricea clavata
TTGACAGTTTATTTATCGCAGTCGACGCTGATTGGTTAGCGTTTAGCAGATGCGAAAAGGGGATGAATGAATAAAACGCATGGTTCCGTGCAGGCTCACCTTTCTCCCAGTGAGCCTGTTCGCAGGCTATGTGTTGTATAACTCATGCAGGGTTCGTAGCTGTTTTTAAAATCTTCGAAAGTCTTTAAATTTGAATTTAGGGTCTTTGAAAGGTCTATGCATTTAATGAAAAAGCGAAGTCTTCCAGTTTCTTGGTGATAATTGCTACTCTCTCCTCCGCAAAGGCTTTTCAAGAACTAATTTAGAAATACTTTCGTAATTGCGCCGGAAGGTAAAAAAAAAAGTATGTGAAAGTAACCGCTTAAATTCGGGGCGCGGGAGAGTAGGGAAGGGAAAACGCTTGTCAGCGCAGAACATTTGTAATGACGCGTAGGTAAAATTCGAAACCATCGACGGTCGAGCACATCAAGTGCTTAAATGGCCTGGCACCAGTGTATTTGCCTCATGATTTCAACTTAGTTTATATATTGACACACACACATAACAGTTTCATAAATGGCTTGATATTTTGTTCATAAATAGCCTAATTCATTCTGCAAACTTGTATGTTCTATGTAAATGCCATGTTTGTAATTTTTTTTGTTATTGAAGCACGACTCCGTTTGAAACAGCCAACGGTTGGCCAAATATAGTCACATAAATTTGAAGCAAAAAGTGTAAGGATTCTTGAGATATATTGAGGATTGTCACAGATATCGTCAGTTTGTTACAGATATTGTCACATCTCGGGCAGAGGCTTTCTGGCGCTTTCCCTTCTCTCCTGCGCCCGCCCACCGCATTTTAGCGGTTACTTTCACCTTTGTTTTACCTTCTAGCGCCACTACGAAATTCTTTCTAAATTAATCCTTTAAGAGCCTCTGCGAAGAAGAGAGGTATTGCTAAAAACGCTTCCATAGCTATAGTAAAATATATCGATTGCAGAAAAAGAAGATGCATTTTAGAATGTGATTTGACGGGACCAATACCGGGTAAAAATGGCGCTTATACAATTGTAATTTTTCAACAGCCGATTGCTCATAAAGGTCTTTGAAAAGTCTTTGAAAATAGGCTGAAAAGTTTTTGAAAGTCTGTGAAATTTTTTGGTCTTGGTGACTACGAACCCTGCTCATAGTATTATGTGTTGTATAACTTTAAGTAGGGGCTAGTTCAACAGTTTACGAGTTAGTTCAACGATGATTTAATGAGTGCATGATTTAGTGGTAGTATGTAGTTTGGGACAATCCAATAACGATCCAGTAACTGGATGACAGTTCTATGTGTATTGTATAACTCAAAGTATTGTGTATTGTATAACTTTTAGTAGGAGCTAGTTCAACACTTTAGGAGCTAGTTCAACGATGATTTAATGAGTGCATGATTTAGTGGTAGTATAACGGTACAATCCAGTAACGATCCAGGAACTGGATGGCAGTTCTATGTGTATTGGATAACTCAAAGTATTGAGTATTGTATATCTTTTAGTAGGAGCTAGTTCAAAAATTAGCGATGATTTATCGAGTGCATGATTTAGTTGTAGCGGGCAAATATAGCACACTTAGCATGACAATTAGCCATTTCACAATGGAGAGATGACTGGGTCTAGTCGCTTGTTTGGAGGGACAAAAAATAAACAATATGCCCAATTTGGCATCTATCATTCTCGTACCCAGAGCCCTTCTTACGCGCGGTGTGACGAGGGGCTCTGGCCAAAACCGGATACCGTAAAAACATGGTAAAAGAATATATCCGGTATTAGAACAATAACCTTCGTTGTAGCCAATCAGATGCCAGTTTGATATGGATTTGGCCAGAGCCCCTCGTCGCACCGCGCGTAGGAAGGGCTCTGGGTACGAGAATGGGCATCTATAGGAAGTTTTCTTACATTCCTAAAGTTATTTGTGCAGCCTGAAACGCAACAATTATAATAAGGCATCTTTGGATATATATTTACCTCGCTCACTATAACTTGTTGTCCCTCCAAACATCCCTCAAAACTTCAACTAGACCCAGTCCTCTGCTCGATTGGAAAATGGCTAATAGCACCATCCGAGTGCTTTGGCTTGGAATAAATTACCACCTAACTTGAACATATTGGTATCATTGGCATCTTATAAAAGTACTTTATAATTAAAAAGTGTGTAAGATATATAGCCATACTTATATATTTGTCCTGTTCATTATAATACTGTAGAGTGTAGTAGTTTATATATGTAATAATCTAGCACGGCTTGGAAAATCACTTTTTGAAAATAGTTTTCAACCGTGGATAAGTAAAGTTTTCATCATTATTAAATATTTTACAGCCAAAATTTCTCGGTATAGTATGCAGTTTCTTGGAAATCAAATGACCATCTACGTATAATTATACGAATAAAAACGTGCAGCACCATGTCATGCAATGTGTCGCTGTTGCTGCAGATTTGCATGTCAAGTTTCAATACAAACTATTGAAACCGGAAGAACTTATAATACTGTTTGTGGAAATACCACGTAAATTTATTTTCACGAAAGAACTTATTTCATACTGAAACAATGCCTCATATACCATGCCCCTTATCCAATAATCTTTCAAAGTACGAACATTTTTATGTAACCAAGTTTTGGACGCATTTTCGTTGTACATTCTTTGACAGGTCATAAACACATATAGGAGAAAAAAAAGGAGTGGGGTGGGCGTGTAATCGTTCGCCTAGGGGCATGGTCCCAGAACATTTTTTTGTGTTTTAAGGGAATGCGAAACGCTATTTCATGTATTTTAGATACGTTTTGTGATGACCTGAAAGGTACAGATTTGGTATATTTTATGTCATGGATGAAAAAATGAAGAGGTTATACACTCACTGGTTACGCCCTTCCCACTCCAGTTTTTCCCCCAGTTTTGAAAGACTTACAAAATTAGTCTTGAAAAAAAATGTGAAGGTGGTCTCAACCCCCCCCCCCCCCTTCCGGTGGCTACTGCATGCTCTGGCTACAATCTGGACACACGCAAAGTAATTTATTATTACTAAACCTCAAATCTTGGTTATTGCTATTTAATGGTGAAATTTAGACAGTTTGAAAAAATCGACAGCCTGCCACTGACGTAGCTTTACAAACACACATGCCAAGTATGCACAAAGTTTTAAAAAGTTAGAGCTATACCGATGTATATATTAATGAATAAATTCCTTATATAGGACAAATCTCTCTCCCACCTGGTGGTGACACCTTTGTTGTTCTCCCTGGAGAAAATGTGACAATAGCGTGGAAACTTGATACCAGCGTATCTCGTGTAGATTATCGATTGTCGGCATTTCTTCCTATGAACGACGGAAATTTTGCTAACATTGTTAATGATGGACATGTGGTTGAAAATCCCCAATACTCACCTGGGCCATTCAAAATAGCAAAGCCTTCAACGTTGATTCTAGAGAACGTTACTATTCAGCACAATGGAACATACAGATTTCTTGTTGTCGCAATGGGTCAAATCTATACATCTGAAGTTACTGTGTTTGTTGCGGGCAAGTGTCGTTTGTATATGATGCTACACCTTTTACCCTAGCTACTTTTTCAGGCATTGACAAATTTCCTTATTGTGATTGGTTCAAACAAGTAGAGAAGTGTGTGGATAATGTGTGACTGATTTGATTGACTGTTGCAAAACAAAAAGGCGTATTATATGCGTGTTGTTGAAGGTTCTTGTAACGGGAGTAACTCCAAAAAATACATTTTCTATACTACACATCATACATTAGAAAAGAACAAAACATGGAAAACATTACAAATAGAAATCCAAGTTGAAAGGGTTGCCAAAAAGAAATCATGAACAGCTGCATGCAAAAATTGCTCCAAACTGTAATACTACACCCGTTTTCAAAATTACGCGACCTCCCTGAAAAATACTCTTACTTCAACAGGCTATGTTTACATTGTATCGGATCACTTTGCATCCGAAGCAAAAACCATACCGGATAGGGCTTCTGTTTACATATGAAATGTTGTTATCGTCTCAATTTTTGCAACGAACCGGTGGTGCGGCGGTTCGCTCTTCGAAGTTGTGCGCGGTGTATCGGATCGGTTTTTGCAACGCTCTCATTGCAATGTAAACAGCAATCGGAGCAATTTTCGATCAATGCGTGATTCAAGATGGCATCTGGGAAACAAAGACTTGCTTTTCTAATTTTTTGCGGGTATAGCATGTTCACTTATTTAAATGATGTCTATAATATTTTTGTATTTAGCCTGTTTACACTTGGGCCGTAACGTTTCGTGAACGAAGCAAAAACCGATCCGATACAATGTAAACATAGCCCAAATGTCAGTTTTATGTCACAAAAACTGCTAAATTAAACCGTATTTAATACCAAAACTGCACAAAAATGAGTTAGTTAGATAACTTAGATATACAAACTAAAGCACAATACAAACCATCACAACAGAAATATGTGCCGTGAATAACTTTTAAAGCTTGAAAAATAACAATTTATCCTGGAATTTAGCTGTCAGTATAAAACACGCGCGCTAAACTATAACGGTGATGTTATGAATGATTTTGTTGTGCTTAAATTTTGCAATAATTCTCGCTAAAATATCTTGAAAATCATTGTAAGCCTGTTTATATAAAGCATACAAAGCATATACATCGACAAGGAACCGCAAAACTCAAAGTTTAAACTTCGTGACCGAATGACATAAACAGTTTTATACACATGTCAACTCTAGCATTTTCGTCCTTGGCCGCGTAATTTTGAAAACGGGTGTAAGTACAGAATACTGACAGCGGTGTGGGAATTAATGATTTTCTTACTGATTCCGACAATAAGTATAATATATAGAACACACGAGAGGAGGGGGCTGCACTACTTAAAGATCGAGGACAGGAGACCATGCCTCCCCCCCCCCGCGTTGAATAAATTTTGATGACGACAAAAAATTGGGATTGGTCGGGCAAAGGGCTATAGTCGAAATTTAATCGAAAATCATCTCAAAATCCTTTAATTTATGTTTGGTGCATGCAAGTAGTGAAAACGCATTTCGAAAAACCTACAGCATATGGCTTCATTACATTTCAGTTGCGCCAACTGTGACAATCAATTGTTCCAGCATCGTCAGAGTAAATGAAGGTGATGGCTTTGCGTGTGTATGTAGAGGTGAAGGTGGAAACCCTCCAGCCAATGTAACTTGGTATAAAGATGGCGACCCCATTGGTGGAACAGGAAACAAAGAACAGACATTAACTCTCAGGAATGTTCATGGAACAGACACTGGAACATACAAGTGTGTGGCCCAAATTCACACTCTAACTGATGAAAAATTAGTTGAAGGAAAAGTAATACTTGATTGTAAGTATTGTTGTAAAAATGAGCGTGTTTCCATGCAAATATTTGAACTGGTGCATGCATGGCGTATGCACATATATGCAAATTTATAAACTGTAAAAAGGACGTGCATGTTTGAACTAGTGCTGCGCATGTTTTGAAGTGAAGGTTATTATATAATAACAATTGCCGAAACCATATACTTTATACTATTTTGTTTTCTGCAGTTCCACCAGAAGAGCCATACTTTAAGGAAAAAGCGATTGTTGGTAAAACTTTTGCCATAACATGTGAATGCAGTGGTCATAGTACCAAGTTATACTATAATCCATAATAATACCAAGGTCGTCAGTAATGACAAGACGTATACCATAGATGTTGTGCAGTACAGTGATGCTGGGTTATATAAATGTATTGCCGAGAATAAACTTGGAAATAGTTCAACGATATATTATTTATCTATCCTAGGTAAGATTCAAAATTTTCAAACAAAAACTGTTTTTACAACTTATGTTCACCACCTCTCGTTTTACTACTTCTATTATTAGTGATTATACATTGTCTGCCGCATTCGCTTCAAAATTTCCACTGTAATGAAAGTGAAAGTGTAATAACAATTATTATATATCAATAGTCAAAGTCGCATTTTTCTAGTGTTTTATTGGTTGAGAGCATATCACGTGAGAGTGACGAAATTAGGCTGTCTCCCTCGCAACAGCGCGAGAGGGAGATAATACGTTATCGATGGGCGAATAACAAAAAAAATTACGTGCGCCACCACGTGAAGATGCGACCTTTGGACATTCCTAGTACGTAATTAAAACTTTCGCTTTAAGTAACTGCAGTGTAGCCAGTGTTTAATTTAACGTTTTAACGATAAAATATTTCATGTATTTACGTTCATTTGTTCTTTAATTTGTTGTTTCTTTGACTATTGATATATAATAAAACACTTATTTACTGAGACCTCGGGAAAGCAGTGTGTTTTGTGGACCCTCGACCGTCGATGTTTCCCTCGGCTTCGCCTCGAGGGTCCACAAAACACACTGCTTCCCTCGGTCTCAGTAAATAAGTGATAATTAACTCATTATGTTTAGATCAATTAATAAATCCGACAACTGGTATTAGCATTCAAAATTTCTCCACTACCGAGAATTCTAGATCAGGTAAGATTTGTACTTGTTCAGAAGTTATATACACTTTGTAAAAGCAAGTTGAACTATATATTTATTGGTGTAAACTATCTTCTAGTTTCTATAACAAGCTCCCCCTGCCCTGACCTGAGCAAACTAGTGTTATTTTGCTGCATGGTACAGATATTGCAGGGGGTTTGTTGTTTTACTACTACATTTATCGTTACTATACATGCATGGAGGTATAATCAAATTTGTGATCCGAGACCACTATAATAAACAACTCGAAAATCATAGCGGATTACATCTATTTCTTTATACCCTTTTTAAAGTTTGTATGGCGTTGTGTTTACCAGTTTCAAATATTTCTGTTCAATCAATACAGCAGCCAACAAAGACGATGATGGGACAACTGTTGTGGTATGGCATATTGTTGTGTCTTTGGTGTCCGGGATTATCATTGGTATTCTTCTTTCCTACATTGTCTCATGTTCTCGTCGTAAATTTAGAAGTAGGAAGCCTAAGTCAAACCCTGAATAAAAAACAACTGAAGTTGATACAACTTATCAAGAGCTTGATCTTTCAAAAATGAGCACAGAAGATAATTATCAGTCGTTGAGAGTGAATGCTGCAAGTTATGACGCTGGAAATCGAGCTGGAAATGACGATGACTCTACTTACACTGAGTTGAGCAAAACCAGAGATGTGGAATATCATTTTAAAGATAAAAAGACATCTCCGTCGGGATCACATTCATGTACTGGATGGATTAAACCCGCAGGAACCAGGGTAACTTTTAGAAATGCCTGCGGAGAAGGGCAGATTAATTAAAAGCCAAGGAAGATGTTTCTATTCAACAGTGGACCTGAGATTGTCCCAAGGTTCATTTTTATCGAATAAAAATAATTTTTTTTCTCCTCTGCATGGCTCTGGAGGTTTTCAGGAATGGCCGCGACTGCGGATTCTTTTATAAAACAAAATTAGCTTACCGCTTTTTGGACTTCATTGACGTGTTTAATATGCAAAGTGCGTTCGCCTTATCCTGAAAGATATTGCTACAATCCTATAGTTGTGGACAACCCACAAATATTGGCCTCGAATCGTGTTTCTCGAAATAAATACCCCCGCTCCCCCAAGCCAATTTTTGAATGGAATTTTCCATCAAATAAGAAGTGTAGATAATGCAGACATGCAACATTGGAGAGGGGGAGTGGGAGATATGCGTGTAAATCCACGTTTTAGGTGTTTGTCAGGATTTTTGCAAAAGTGAATTAGGTGTCCGCATGAACTTTGACCTGGATTGTAGTCTGATATAAATTGTAACATATCGGCATAGGTCGAGTAAATTTTAGGCCAAGTTTTTTTTATATATTTTTGAATATTTTATATTGTTGCAGCAATTTTTTCATTTTCCCTGAATATTTGCATCATATTTTTTCAAATTGCACTCTGCATGAATTTTTTTAGGGGAACATGCACCCCAACCACCCCATGACAACCACATATATTATCAGAAATGTTTCCTGGCTCTGGTTTGTAATCCCTCAATATGATACATTTACAACCACAACGCAATCCAGCTTGCATGTTTTAGCACGAAATACTTTATATTATTCATCAACATCGTTTTCTCTTTGACCTATGGCCTATGCAAATTTCAAATCACCATCCATTTCTTTAGAAATTGATTGTTTTCACGGTCTATATTTGCATAGCATGACCAAGTTGTCGGCTAGCTACGCTATTGCCTATGGCCATTGGTACTGGTTCCACAAATTTTCGTATTAAACTGTTTGATGATTTTTTCAGTTATCCTGCTAACAGTTAACATACATGTCCAATATCACGATGCGACACGGATCGTGAATATAGTTCACGATCCGTAACACATGGTGAAACAATCACGATGCGCCACGGATCGTGAATATAGTTCACGATCCGTAACACATGGTGAAAAAATCACGATGCAACACCGATCGTAAATATAGTTCACGATCCGTAACACATGGTCAAACAATTACGATGCAACACAGATCGTGAATGTACTTCACGATCCGTAACACATGGTAAAAAACCTCAAGCTGTGCATGTTTACCTCCAACAGTGCAACAAACACTAATCATGCAACTGATGCCCACTAAATCCGTACGATCCGTGCACATCGTGCTTATGGTGAAAATAAACAGATATTTTCATTCTTATTACTGTACATACGTTTACATTTTCATTTATCATGCAATGTGTTTTGTGTAGTGTGTATGCGTCGTTCTCCAAAAGGCGAAACTAAAAGGAATGAACATATATTTTCATTGTTATTACCTCATGTATATTATACATTCTAAATGGAACTTGCTTGGAACTTGCTTACAGAAGCCTGTACTCGTGAGGCTATTCAGTTATATCCTATATAGGTTTTATTTGGTTAGATTCTAAATGAGAATAGCCAGGAGATGTAGTTGCAACTCGCGCAGAAAGGCTTATTAATGAGTTATGAATATTTGCATGTATACCAATTCCATGCATACTTGCATAGAACACAGAATGTGTTTCATTATAAAAATTTAGGTTCAACTGATTAAGCAAAGATGACTACATCTTCTTACTGTGCTGAGTGGTTATATTACTACCTTAAAAAATAAGTAGAAACTCGACGTTTCGAGCGAAGGCCCTTCGTCAAGAACCTGTCAGCAAAAGATGACTGCATCTTTCTGAACACAAGAGTCTCCTCTAAATTGGTCTTTATAATATAAACACAAATTTGCGCTAGCTTTGGCGTTTGCAAACTGATTTTAAAACAAAAAGATTTCGTGTACTGTTTGCGGTCTCTAGTCTTGATATAGCCATTCTATATTTAGCTGGCCAGTAATTCTAGTCAGTACAATTCGCGCAGAAATAAGGCTTGTTGAATTATAACTATGATAATACAGACCTATATATACCGTATCAGCTGCAACCGCAATATCATACTGGCAACGATTCATGCATAATAGGATGTGTTTTACTATATTATAAAAGTTTAGGTTCAACTGATTAAGCAAAGATGACTACATCTTCTTAACCTGTCAGCAAAAGATGACTGCATCTTTCTGAACACAAGAGCTAGTCTCCACTAAATTAGTCTTTATAATATAATCACAAATTTGCGCTAGCTTTGGCGTTTGCATACACAGTGATTTAAAAACAAAAATATTCCGTGTACTATTTGCGGTCTCTCTTGATATATACATTATATTTCACTATTTGGCTGGTCCATTCTAATCAGTACAGTTCGCGCAGAAATAAGGTTTGTTAAATTATAACCATGATAATACGGACCTATTGTATATAGCCTAAGCAGGCTATAGCCTATTGTACAGTAGCTGCATGCAACCGCAATATCATATACAATGATTCATGCATAATAGGATGTGTTTTCATTGTAAAAATTTAGGTTCAACTGATTAAGCAAAGATGACTACATCTTCTTAACCTGTCAGCAAAAGATGACTGCATCTTTCTGAACACAAGAGTCTTCGCTAAATTGGTCTTTATAATTAATATAAACACAAATTTGCGCTACTCCGTGTACTGTTTGCGGTCTCTTGATATACCTATATATATATTCTATATTTGGCTGGCCAGTTCTAGTCAGTACAGTTCGTGCAGAAATAAGGCTTGTTGAATTATAACTATGATAATACAGACCTATATATAGCTACCGTATCGGCTGCAACCACAATATCATATAAAATGATTCATGCATAATAGGTGTATGGGTAGTTATTATATTATAAAAATTTAGGTTCAACTGATTAAGGAAAGATGACTGCATATCTTCTTAACCTGTCAGCAAAAGATGACTGCATCTTTCTGAACACAAGAGTCTCCACTAAATTAGTCTTTATATAATATAAACACAAATTTGCGCTAGCTTTGGCGTTTGCACACTGATTTTAAAACAAAAAGATTTCGCGTACTGTTTGCGGTCTCTAGTCTTGATATAGCCATTCTATTTGTCTGGCCAGTTCTAGTCAGTACAATTCGCGCAGAAATATATACGGCTTGTTGAATTATAACTATGACAGAAGCCCATGCATATGCTTGCCTCAACAGTGTCACATAAATTGAAACACCAAGCAAGCTATTGTAGCTGTAATCAATTGGGGCTATGTCCTGTATGGCCACCATTTGCTAATGTAAATACTTTAATAACAATAAAGTGATTAAAAAATATGGCTAATCTAGGCTGGGTTAACTCCATATAAACAGACCAAAAGTAAGCTGTCAGTCTGTCTTAGAGTGAAAGACATCTTCCAAAAGTTTTTTTTACAAAGCTCAATGTCATGATAGCAAAAATTTTATTATAATACAAGAAAATGGAACATACCATAGTTAATAGAATAGATGGTTTGGAAACTCATTAGAATAACAATATATATACCTCATTATCTACAGGTATGCTAGTCAACGTTTACAGAGGTGTAACTTAACACTTGCCCGGGGCAAGTGAATATCATGACGGGCAAGTAAACGTTTTATCTTGCCCGATTGGGCAAGTTCCCTCTTGCCACAAAAAGCTCGGCTTTCATTATCGGATAATTTTTTTATGGCGCATGTACTTGATTGAAATTTTGTTTTTTTGTGGGCCAAAGCTAGATCTAAGGCAGTATAACATAGCCACATAGAGAATGAGTCGACATGTTGCCCCCTTGATTTATACCCCCTGGCAAATGAATTTTATTCAGGGCAACTAATTTTCATGTCCAATTAACTTGCCCTGAGAGCAAATGGTCAAAAAAGTAAAGTTACACCACTGGTTTATTCATAAATCTGGCCTCGGTATTTTTGCCCAACTAACCAATAGCAATGTCTTAGGAAAGTTACCTATCCGTAACTCGAACAATAGGGTAAATTGAAAATTGCAAGAATACAAGGTGGATTTGGCAAGAATACAATACACACAAGGATGAAGGACCAGATTTATGAATAAATGTTGACTAACATAAATAATGAGTTTGAGAGTTTCAGCCAAACCATCTATTCTATTAACTGTGATGGAACTCATTATGTGCAGATTTACTAAATGGATGAGCTAATTTGATTGAAGTCAACTGCTACTAATGGGCAATGGTCTATTTGTGTTAATTAATTACCTAGGTGACTAGGTCTAACATTTATTAATTAAACAACAAGTATATTGTGCTCCTTATTCATTGTTAACAAAAATTTGAAAGAAAAATTGCCTATTCACATTGTAAGGCTAAAATTATGTACATAATTTCAGTAATAAATAAAATAAACAACTTTACCAAGGACAAGTCAAGTGAGTCTTTGTGGATATAGACCATATAGTGACAGTCTTTGCAATTTCACATCAAGGTGAGGCCAAAAACCCAAAAGTTGGCGCAATAAAGAATAGTAGATTAGTTCCTGATTATATACAAACATTTATTATTACCTTTTGCATTTTAATATTGTGAAAAAATATCTATATTTTTATTTCTGTATATTTTCCTCAGAAGAATGATAAAAATGCGTAATACCGCGTGCAACCCCCCTGCTAAGAGACTTGAACTAGTACAATAATTGTATATAACATGAAGTTTCCTGAACAAAATGGCGGAAATGTTAATAAAAAATGTTGATGTTTGATCGTAAAATACAAAAAAACTGCAGGTTTGTGCGAGTGACAACAAGTGAATTCGTACTCAGCGTATAAAAATGTATAGATTCGTGTGAATTTAAAGTAGTGCCCGAAGGGGGGCAACAAAACTGAACGAAAAGCGGTCAAATATGTTTCTGAAACAGTTGATAATCTCACTGAGGAAGGCCAGCGGTTTCTGAAAAGCTAAAGTACGTAGTACGTCGAAATCAGCTTTGGAATAGACTATATTTTCACCGCCGGGGAAACATGAACTAAATGGATATTTACATCAACACTAGATTTTGCTCGTGCCTACAGAGCTAGTTGCATTAAACAGATGTTAAGAGGTAAGAGAAAATATGAATTTTGTGAACTATACTTTCATTAAAGTGTTTCAGAAGGGCTGCTAATGTCAAACTACACGTGTGACGGAGCTCTTAGGATACCCATATTTCAAATGTTTAATCGCACGATCGCCAAATAATTTTGATCCGAGTTTGATTTGTCAGTTTGATATCCATTCTCCACAAACCAAGAAAAAAACTTCTACCGGTAATGTGTCTTTGTGAGAACGAAAGTTGTATATATAAATAAACATGCCCACTCGGTGCAGTGCAATGGACATTCATCATTTAAGAATACACAAATACAAACAAATATTTATTCTCAACGTGTAAATTGGATAATTCGTTGAATGCTCTCAATATTTATAAAGTTTACCAGAGCAGGTACGATCAAATTAAAATTATGTATTTTAAATTTGTATTCTCTGCCAACAAACCACAATAGTAGTTATCGTAATTACCATCGTCACAGTTAAGTGTCTACTAGGTCAACAAATACTCTGTATAAATTATACGCGAAAGTTAATGCCGCCATAAAAACGCAGATAACAAAACACATGTGTATGTAAATATTTTTGTCTCCACTCATTTTCAACAAAAAGTACTACCAACCGTCTACAATTTTACCCATATTTCACCCTGTAGCACCATGTGTGTGATTCACAGATGGTGAAACAACTTTCACCATCTGTCAACCAATTCACCATGCGCACCATCCCCACGGATCGTCAGTGTTTTGGGGTCCACCCTCTGGCACCATGTGCACCATTCGCGGATCATGAAACCACTTTCACCATCCGTCAACCAATTTACCATGCGCACCATCCGCACGGATCGTCAGTGTTTTGGGGTCTACCATCTGGCACCATGTGCACCATTCACGGATAGTGAAACCACCGCCACCATCCGTCAACCAATTCACCATGCGCACCATCCGCACAGATCGTCAGTGTTTTGGGGTCTACCCTCTGGCACCATGTGCACCATTTACGGATCGTGAAACCACTTCCACCATCCGTCAACAAATTCACCATGCGTACCATCCGCACAGATCGTCAGTGTTTTGGGGTCTACCCCCTGGCACCATGTGCACCATTCACGGATCGTGAAACCACTTCCACCATCCGTCAACCAATTCACCATGCGCACCATCCGCACGGATCGTCAGTGTTTTGGGGTCTACGCTCTGGCACCATGTGCACCATTCACGGATCGTGAAACCACTTCCACCATCCGTCAACCAATTCACCATGCGCACCATCCGCACGGATCGTCAGTGTTTTGGGGTCTACCCTCTGGCACCATGTGCACCATTCACGGATCGTGAAACCACTTTCACCATCCGTCAACCAATTCACCATGCGCACCATCCGCACGGATCG
>CACRXK020013652.1:0-13820 GCA_902702795.2 Paramuricea clavata
CGACGACGACGACGACGACGACGACGACGACGACGACGACGACGACGACGACGACGACGACGACGACGACGACGACGACGACGCCAACACCAACAACAACAACAACCACGACGACGACGACGACGACGACGACGACGGCGACGACAACACCAACACCAACAACAACAACAACAACAATTAATTACCTAATTTTGATTTGAGCTGCCAGAAGTGAAGATATTGTATTCGAAAAAATTTGGATTGCTGCATGTGTGGTTTCTTTGATGCATGCTATTCGTGATATTCGGTTTGAATTCAATTATTCAGGAGGTCAATTTTGTTTTGCCAACTGAGATAACAATTTGCCGATTGCGGAATCGTAAAGCATCAGGGTATAGTTTAGTTGCATAGCAGATTTTGCGTCTTGATGCTTTCCAGGAACAGGAAAACGACCTCAATAAATGAAAGTTTAAAGAAAACTTTTATCATTTTCGCTTCTATTAAAGTCTTATGTCAAATCTGTACGTCTCGTTTTGTATTTGTACTACGGGCCAATGGTTTTGGAATATTTAATATGGCGTACAGGGAGTTACCGAAGCGTAGATGAGTTTCGATTTGTGTGGTCGGACACAAATTTTGTTATTTTTCACATTGTAAAGGTGAGTATACTCGGTAAATTACTTCTAAGATAAGAAACACATTGTGGATCATTGTTTGAATGGGAAAATACAGCCATTAAATTGTTTCTTGGGCTTTAAAACACGAAGTTGTTTTCACACTTGGTCGGCCTCTAACAACACAAGCTGCATGAATCTTATCACTAAAATCCAATCATGTGTGAAAACAAATTCGTATCTGCATGAAGATGATTGAAGCGAGTCAATTGCTGAATTTCCCGTGCAAACCATGATCCACAATGTGCTCCATTTCTTAGAAGTAGCTAATTTAACCTAATGCTCAACTTTACAATGTGAAAAATACCAAAATGAATCAAATAGCCCTTCAACGCTTCAGCAACTCTGCATGCCCGTGTTGAATATTTCAAAACCATTGGCTCGTAGAAACCAAAGACACAGTGCAAATATAAACAAAACGTACAGATTTGTCAAATACTTTAATCTAAGTGAAAATGATAAGACTTATTTTCTTTCAATTTTAATTTATTTGGCTCCATCACCTGTTCGAAGAAAGCAAGCGCCATGCTGCAAAATACATTGTATACAAGCACGCCTACCTGGTACACCCTAACCTTGACGGTTGGTTATCCACTTCAACAGTTCGGTTTTCCTCCAAATCAGCAGTCGTGTAAAATGGTGTTCGTTCGTTTTATAGTCATTAAATGATCTTTATACTAACGTATTTTGTCTTCTGTGTAAAGCAACATAGAGAAAGGTATACTTATAAGGCAATATATTTTCTAATTCAAAGCGAATCAACTGTGCGGAAACTAATTAAAGTATTCTTTGAGCAATTTTTTACCATATTCAAATGATGATTGAACAGATGAATACTTTGATATGCATTCTTTAAATAAATGCATATATTTTGCTTTACGCACTCGCGTGTGCAGTAATTTTGACAGTTGTGCTGTCAAAATCTTTTGTCCTTAAAACAATGTCGATTTCTTGGGAAATTCCGAGGTTGCGTTTTTTTTATACACCCTGTAGTGTAAACGGGGCCTAATATGTAGCTGAGACTGGAAGAATTAACAGTACAACAACAGTAATATGATCTATTACCAATTTGATTTCAATTCCCAGGGGCCTAAAATCTTTTATGCTTAAGAAATGCAAAGTGATTTCTTAGGAAATTCCGAGGTTGCGTTTTTTATACACCCTGTATATCGGTTGCATCGTAGCGTCGCGATTTTCATACCGGATTCGGCTGCTGTTTCACACTACGCCACAGCCGATCCAGTACGCGACGCGGCGTAAAAATCACTCCGCTTTGGAGGTGATACGAAAAGTAATCCGGTATGTGCCGAAGCAGTGTAAGCAGGCCAATCCAGTACGCTTCGGTACAAATTTGGCGTGTACGTTTTACCACGCCTACTGTCGCCTTTATTTGCTCGCTTTTATAATACTTTAGAGCTGTTTCGTCTTACAACCAGTTACTATTTCTCGCGAAGACAAATGAAGAAAACGATAATAACTGATTGACTTTTCGCTTTCGATGGGGAAAAATTTAAAGAAATACTCGTCAATTTTGGATTAGAGCGAAACGAAGCAACGTCTGATAGTCAAGCTTTTTAAACAAAGTTATACTTCACAAAGAAAACGTGTGTTACTTCTTGTTTTTAATACATTTTAGTATACTGGCAAAAAATATTACTTGTTTCCATGGCGACAGCGAGACATGAGCATAGCTATCTTATATACACTAGATAGTGCATCTCTTTTTGTAAAATTGAAGCCAAGAATATTCCAGCGGTTACCCCCATTTGAATAGATCATTTGAATACTTTAAAAATTATTTTGAATAGGGTTAACTTAATATCTAAGTTCCCTGTTTAAGAAATAGGAAATATACAAATCTTCTCTCGTTTCATGGGAACGACCTGAGACTGCAATCATGGCTTCAATTTTTGAATTGCAGAATAATTAGATGCACTATCTAGTGTATATAAGATATATATGGACATGAGCTGGCAACAGAGAGAAGTGGCATGCATAGTGTGAACACCCTTATTTTTACTTCGGAGCGAAAATTAATCCGGTGTGAAATGTAATCCGAAATAGGGTATAAACGGGGCCTTAGAGACCTTAAGATCTAGGACGCCGACGTGCATGACGACGATGGCTGGCAGTATAAAGAAATTAATAATATTTAAGAAAGTAATACCATAGTTGCCTCGAAATCCTTTGTCTCGCGAGGTACGATTAATCACTAATTTACCTCGTTACCCATGCATACGCTTTTGTCTTCTAAATTTCCCTCATCAAGCATGCAAGGGAAAATTAGAAGACCAGGGTTGGTAAGTTAGATGAATAATTAGGCCAAATCGTCATTAGTGCCGTTTAGAAAACAAAGAATACAAAAGGCCAAGACAAAGAAAACAAAGGCCTAGTGTGATGATGTTTGGCCTAATTATTCAGCAAACCTACCAACCCTGTAGAAGACAAAGAAATCCTTTGTTTTCAACTAAATTTCCCCAGTTGAAAACAAAGGATTTCTTTGTCTTCTAATTTTCCCCTGCATGCTTGATGAGGGAAATTTAGAAGACAAAAACGTACCTCATTACCTCTGATTGGAGAGCTGTACCTCATCGAAAATTATCGCACAACTATGGACAGTATCTGACCAGAGGAGGAATGAGGGTCTTCCCGAAATGCAACGCGGGAATCAGTGCGGCTCATTATTATTCAAGCTATTTATTCTCAACGCGCCGTTCGATTAAAAACTGTTGAAATATATTGCGATTTTTGCCGTGAAGATCTCGTTTTCTCAAAGGTATGTTTCGATAACCTTTTTGTTTACTTATTTAATAAAAGAAGTTTTGACTAATTTTGTATATATATTGCATTTTACTTATGTTAAATTCTCATTGTATTTATGCATGTTTTGGGTGTTGGAAAAGTGGCCTTGAAATATTCTGGAGTAAATTGTACTTTTTTACAAGGAAACTAAAATAAAATTACATCAGTGAATTTAGGAATGTTTACTCTTTATATTGATACTTTAAAACATGAATTTACTCCATAAAACCGAAGAGTTATCGCGGTTTGAAAATGAGCTATTTTTGCTAATTATCGAATATTGCAAAAATATCTCATTTTCAAACCGCGAATTTATTCCCTAATCTTGAACATTACAATTGTGGGAGAAAATTCCGTTTATGCGCATGCCTAAAACGAATGAACACGGAGATGTGTTTCTGCGCGTGCGTATATATGGAAAGTGTTCGTACCACAATCATAAGACAATCAAACAGCATTCAAAACAGGCAACACACCACGCCCGATTCCCTCGGCAACTATGATATTGCAAAGTAATAGCATGGCATTACGGTCGATTAGTGATGAAATGTCCCTCAAGCCTCGAGAGGTTTAGTAGAAGTCCCGAGGCGCTAAACCTCTCTCGGCTTTCGGGTACATTTAATCACTAATCGCCCTGAATGCCATACTATTACTTATAATAAATGAATAATTACAATCCCACGGGAGATTTAGACGTCGTCCACGGTCTGTTTCACAACCGGTAAACCAGGGCATTTCATGTCCTGTGTACAATTTACAAGTACTATTTTAGTACGTAAGAAGTGGATACTCAGCAAATTGGTTCAGTCCCAATGTGGAATTCTACTCAATAAAAAGCCTCTGTTTTGATCTCTTCAAGCTGTGATAAATTCATATACAATTGATAATATACGATAAGCTTTCTTCACAATAATTTATTTGAATGAATCTGTTTTGGCCGTTGCATGTCGTCGCTTTGCCGTCCTACATCTTAAGGTCTCTATTATACATGATAGTACAACTGCAATTTATCTGACGCAGAACTTCATTAATTGGATGCACAGTGGAATCTCCGAATTGGCTTATTATAGACTACAAAACATACACCAAGATTTTCTATCTACAAATTAAAACCTTCTACAATTAATTACAACAAGCGTAGATCCCAAAATCCTAAAATCAAAATATAATCTTGAAATGTCTGTGCCTGCAGTATAGGTAGTGCCAATAATATTAACAAGTTTTCGTTGGCAGGGATGCAACTACCTGAAAAATATGAGGATTCAGGTAGTTGCATCGCTTCCGCAACGAAAGCTTGTTCATAAAATTAAAATAGGTATAGCTGATTTCACGGAAGCGAGCGTTTTTCTCCTTCTTAATCCTCTTTACTGACGGTAGGTAGGATAATAGAAGTTTGAGAGGTTCAGATTTGGTTCCAGTTTGTGTGCACTTGATTGGTTAATCAAATATATCAAACGCATCTGATTGGTTAATCAAATATATCAAACGCATCTGATTGGTTAATCAAATATATCAAACGCATCTGATTGGTTAATGCTTCCCTAATGGCAGCGATAGTGGAAATCAAATCTGAACCTTCCCATCTATGCAAAATATTCTGCATTTTTGCATATAATAAGACGCATGCTCAGGTGTGACTTCGGCTACTTAGCAACACCTGATCGGACAGACTTGTTACCGAACTGGATCGTTATACTGCGCATTCAGGTAGACCGTTTAATGCGAATAGTTGTCGCGTTAGTTTTAACAGTTGTACGATGACGTTTCCTGGCAGATTTTCGACGTTTCTAAGGCGTGGCTTCAACGTTTATTTTTAAAATTTGAACGTTGTAATTTCAAGGTAATTGCTAAATAGTATACTTCAAAATAAGGTTTCCGTTTTTAAAACGTAGAAAAAATCATCCTAACGCAAAACTAAACCTAACCTAACCCTAACTTATTTAAAAAATTGATATAAAAACGGAAACCTTATTTTGAAGTTAATGAAGTATACTATTTCGCAATTACCTTGAAATTACAACGTTCAAATTTTAAAAATAAACGTTCAAGCCACGCCTTAGAAACGTCGAAAATCTGCCTTGAAACGTCATCGTGCAACTGTTAAAACTAACGCGACAACTATTCGCATTAAACGGTCTACCTGAATCCGCAGTATTAAAAACTGGATTATTACATTAAATATATGGGGCCTACACTGTAAATTTTAAGGAGTTGAATCAGGTCCAAAAGAGTTATTCTGTCACGAAAAACGGTGACAGAATGACACTTTTAGAGTTGATTCAACTCCTTAAAATTTACAGTGTAATCTTCGGTTTTGATCGTTCATCCCATCCGCATGGTATGCATATTATACACGGGTGTGTGAGCCAGCGAAGGAAGTGCGAAATTGTCCTCCATTATGTGATGGACGGTTTTCGACATTATATGCATGCGCGAGTACAAGCTCGTGCTAAAAAAGATTGTTTTTCATTTTGCAAAGATGTAGCTAGTCTGCTTTTGTACAATAGATTTTTGCGAGGTTTTCAGTCGCTTTTAACTGGAAACAAGCCTGCCGTTTCATGGATTAGTGGCTGTTAACCGTGAGACAAAGCGGTGAAAGTCATAAACACGAGTTCAATCGTTATCTTGGCTATGTTTTGGTATAAAGTGATTAACATTTCAGTGTTAAAATTGCATACCGTACGTACTTGCTTTGTGGTTCGATTTCGTTCATATCTGCGAAATGTTTAGGTTATTCTGTTTAGCTCAATACTAAATAATGTGTTTTTATGCAAGCTGGTATTTACATGAAATTGTAGTGAATATTTAATTATTGCTCATTTGGGACAATTAATACAGCGCATCGTATTTTTATGTGAGCTTATAGTGGTCTTTCCTACAGCAAATGTTGCTTGACCAAAACAAAACTGAAAACATAGCTTCTGCCTATGAAGCGAATATAGGTAACGTATGTTCGACAAAACGAGCTTTGCAGTTTCCTGTGCACCTTCACGGCAAAGTTTCGAAACGTTTTACCGTTTTATTTAACATTAAATTTTAGCAGGGACGCTGGAACGATGTGGAGGCAAGGGGGGCAGATTTTCGTGAAAGGGCACTTCTGAATTGATATATACTAAAACATGTTTGCAAAACACGATCGGGAGTTGAACTTCGCCTAATCATGTTTTCTATTTATTGGATGATAGGGGTGTGAGGGGGTTCTCTGCTAGGCGATTGTGCTATTCTTGAAGCTCGATGACTGCATTTCTTGCGTTTTCTGAAGCAAATTCGTAAAAGAATTGCACTAACATTTCTGACAATTCGCTATTTCGACAAGGCAATCAGTTTAAATTGAAAGGGCACCTTTGCCCCCCTTTGCCCCTCCTGGTAAAGGGCAACAAGCGGCGGCTGCCCCTCCTGCCCCCCAGTTCCGGCGTCCCTGAATTTTAGTCTATTTTAGTATAATAATTGAAAGCATAACGTGAAACTACATTCCAGATTTTGAGAGTCAATTATTCTTTAGTTTAAAAAATTATCTCTTTCATTATTTTCTCATATTATTTTCACGTTACCATGGGGATCACTATTATTTCAAACATAAAATACTTCATGTAGAATTTCTATACTTCATCTGTTAATTAAGAAAGGCGAGGGGGATCGAGTTATGTCAAGTAATTTTTGTAAATTTGTGGGAAATGGCTCAACCTCGGCCCAATGGTTGCCCCTCCTCCCCCCCCCCCTCATCCCCGAACATGACGAATTTTAGTTCGTAAATTATTGTGACGTCACGCGCAATACTCGTGACTCGAATTTTTAAACTCAAAAAGTCTAATTATAATCTGAGATTAATATGTCAAAGGCTATTCTGACTTAATTATACACGTACTAAAAGAACTTTTCATCAATAATTATGTGTCGACAAATATTCGGTTTACATGGTTTACTTAAGTTAAGACATATATTCGTACAGGTAATCCCTCAACATTGTTCAATTTGCATCGGAAAAATGAAATTCCGCCCTTTACAGGCTTTACAGTCCAATTTCCTTATTCGCTTTCACTTCCTTATTGACTTTATGAAACGCTTGATTCACAAACTAAAAGAGAAATACACGACATAACGTTCGTTGATTGGTTAATTTCAAGGGCAATCGATAGTAAAATTGATGCATGTTATCACAGCCTGGGTCAAATTGCATTTTCAGGATCACTCAGATGTATACTGAATCATTACCCGCTGGGAAGCTCCTGCTATGCCAAACTACAGCTGCTTAATTGAAATTTATTAAAACCTCTCACTTCACTTTTGTCTACATCAGGAACATAATAACAAAGTACCGTGCTGACTTATTTACCGAGTTGCGGCATTATGCTCAGAAACATTGCAGTTAGCACGATTGTAGTCATCCTTATTCCGCTTGTCACCGGTAAGATTGATAAATTTAATATTTTAATTATAACAAATTTCGTCCTTTTATATTAACTGTAATATAAATCTACTTAATTTTAAGTCTAACCAATGTTAATATAATTGTGCAATGTAGAAAGTAATGAATTTAATGAAAAACTACAATCCCATGCCTAGGATGAATAACAGGAATTTCTGTTTGTCACCTGATCGCAATCTAGTTTTGCTCATCAAATTATTTAGCTCATAACATTGGTTAAGATGTCCCTATGTAATTTGTGCTTCACGGCCTTTACCACTAGGCTGTAATATAGAGCTAAGTCTGAAAACTTCTTGTAACAAATGTAATACTGCAGTCTTAAAATTGATCATTACGACAGATATTACTATTAGGACCAATAACGGAATATTTTATTTTCGCTAGTGTTTCGAGCTCAGCATATAGATGATAACCCCAAATTATTTATCTGATTCTCTCATGCGTGCATCCGTGTATAAAGTCACTGTAAGATGTCTGATGTAAAGCATGTAATTTTTACTTGCAGACTTATACAGTCTGTAATATGAATTGACTTCAGTCTAAATCTAGACACTTCATTTAATAAACGCGAAATTCCTTTGCCCTGGTTTTGGTATTTGGATGATTTATCTAGATCGAGATCAAGCTAACAGGAATGCTGTATCGCTCATGCATGTTTCCTTGTGCATCATGCACTGAAATATATATAGATCAACTTAAGTCTTAACTCTTCGGTCTAAGTTTCAGCAATATTATTCATCACCTGAAGTTTGTTCGTTCTCGGCAATTAGGTCTAATATCAGTCGTGTTTCCGCTTGTTATACTGTAATCTGTATATACACTAATTTTTAAAGTAAATTCATGCAAATCGCTTGTTATACTGTAATCTGTATATACACTAATTTTTAAAGTAAATTCATGCAAAGGGTTTTACGTTCATGTACTTAAAATCCGGAGGTGACTCATGCATATCATTTGACAAACTTATGCAGTCTTTTAGGTATAGTTCTGGCGGTTCCCTTGGCGGTTCCTATAGCCATAGTACTATACTATAGCATCAATAACGACTATAACGGAAAATGTCTTTGCGCTGGCTTTGGTATTTGAATACTGTAGCTTCACTGGATCATTGGATTGGATCCAATGATTTGGCTGATTCGCTTATATATACTGTATGTCTCGTTATTAAGAGGTAGGAAATGCTAATATAGCTAGCTACATCTTTTGCTGCCTTATCGTAAATTAAGACAATACATGTATAGCTTTGGCTTTATTGACTGTTCTGTTCTCACGTTCATATAAACAATCATTAATTGTAGCTTTGAAGTTGTGCTCGACTCGAGTCACTGCAGAGTAAATTCCTGAGCGCCGCTTTCATGACAGCTAAAGACATCATAAACTAGTTTCGTATTACAACGAAAGTATCCAAAGAAAAATTCAGCGTTGACTCAAGCGCGATTCGAACTGTTTGGGTTAGTATATAGACCGCCGCTCTGCCCATTGAGGGCTATTGAGTCAACTAGGGGCTATATCGAGTATCGCGTCGGCGATAGCCCTCAATTCATAAAATATGTTCGTAATATAAGTCGTTACGAAATATGTTCGGCCACTTTGTTACTTTAATAGCCTGCGTAGCTGCATGGCGGTTTTAAGGGTTGAATTACCTAATATTCGCTGCCCGCGCCTCAACCCCAACCCCTTAAAACCGTCAGCTACGCAGGCTAAGCAACAAAGCAAGCATATATATATATATATATATATATATATATATATATATATATATATATATATATATATATATATATATATATATATATATATATATATATATATATATATATATATATATGCACCAGTATTGGTAGCTCTGTTTGAATAAAGTTTGTTTCTCAATACATGCACCCTTTCAAAAATTTCGTCATTTGGCCTGGGAGCCTCGCTCTCATGAATCATGAGCCAATCAATCACCTTGCGTAATTTACTAATGAAAGTGATGCTCCAAGAACAAAAAGTATGTGTGAAGTATAAACTATCGAAAGGGTATATTAAATGAACACAGTTATCGAAAATTTGGAGCGCTGCAATTAACTTTCAATTAATAAAGGAAATAATCACAAAAACAAAACGCTATATAAAATATGCAAAGCTTTTAGTTTAAGTGCTTTACAATACCTCTTGACCATTTTCGTGCTCTGTACGTACGGATAAGCATGTTCTAACCTTACATACGATTTTATATGAGTCTTATAGCTATAGACAAGGAAATAAATACGGCCGTTTCTACCTAACTGATTCTAGATCTGCTGTATACAAAAAGCATCTTATCAATTTCTGCATTTCTATAGATACAAAATAATAAAAGATAGTTGACGGTATCTTGTATTGACCGGATGTAATTTGAGAAATTTTTCAAGAGCCGGATTCAGACTCTCGATTTTAATCCATTTGCGCGCACGTCCTCACAACTGCACTGTTAAAAGAACAATTAGTGCTATTTTGTGATTTATAATCTTGAGAGTAAATTTCTTTTCAATTGAAGGAAAAATTATAGCTATAATTATACACACAGGGTGTATAAAAAAATCGAGACCTTTAGAAATCAAGCTATCATTGTTGTTAAACACAAGATGTTACTGCTTCTGAGAATTTAATTAAAATAGCTTCTAATCCTATGAAGAAGGATTTTTTTTAAACACCCTGTAGATAGCTAATCCCTGTCAGCATGGACAATCTGTCCAGGAGTTGTTTGCGATTACTACAATCGTTGACAAACATTTGGGCGGTAAGACATCTGGCACCCACTTAACCCCTGCGCCCCCTTAACAATATTGTTTTATAATTACGGTATTGTATCATAAATATAGACAGTGTAATACGTTCTCGATGAAACTGTCATACTGAAACATGATGTCAAACGGCAACATTGCTTAGGGGAGGGGATATATTTGGCTATTCGTGAATCTTCATTTGGAATCATTGAATTCAATTATTCAAGTTGCCCGAACTTTGACATAGAGTTTGAGCAAGAAACGAAGCACGAAGACGAAGGCGTACTTGACAATTTTTGCCGTCTGCACATTATCCTGCGCATACTGAGTTGGACGTCACTGATTGTTGCTCAACGTGTCTTCCCATGTGTCACTGTTTATGAATACTGACCATAATTCTTGCCCTGACCCAGAAAAGAAAACAGCGTCTTTGTCCTTCTAACGAAGTTCACAACGAATTTTGTCAAAATATTCGTTGTGAACTAAGGAAGAAGAACGAAGACGGGATATGGATTCATGTCTCTCTGTTTTGTCCTGAATAGGGTAAGGATTTGGGTCAGCATTCATAAACAGCTACACATGAATCTCTAATCTGTCTTCACCCCTGACCCTCAACTCAGAATGCGTCAACCCGATGTCGTCGTCGTCGTCCGTTCTCTTGCTCAAACTCTCTAATGTTTTTCAAGTTGCTCGAACATGTTTTGTCAATGATTGTAATTTGTAGGTAAGAGTGGGGAGAATTTAATTAATAATGACAATGTGATTATACAGTAGCTATGTCAAATTTAGACACGGACTGTAAATTATACAGTGTATATAGGGTGTATTTTAAACGTATACAGTAATAACATTTCTGGCTCTGCAGTTCATGATGGATTTATATGTATAGTCAACGTATGTACGTTTTCCTGTTCTAGTTAAGGTTACAGAACACCTTTGAGTGTTAATTTTGCCTAAAATTTTTTTATTGGTTTCCATGAAAGCATTAGACTAGTTCTACTATCTGACCAAGTTTGGACGAAAAATGTTGAAAACTCGCAGTTATTTAATAAAATACATTTCGCTTGCAATAAGAAAAACATTGAAAATGTAATATTCAAATTTAATTTTCTCCCGAAGAATTTTACGGCAATTACTGATTTTTAAACGAGTTGTGCTCCTGCGGGTTTTAACGAATTTTTCTCAAATTTCCACAGGACATAGCTAAAGACGTCAGTTTCAAAATTGTGTTCGGCTTTGTTCTAATTTTGGATATTTTAATAATAAGGAGCAATTCACACAAACGATTCAGAAATATATTGCAGTCGTCAAAGAAATCGCCATATCAGCGGAATGACGAAATAAACAAAAATTTCCGAACACAATTTTCTAGAACAACTATTTTACTGTATAAAAATGATATTTTTATAAATATATCTTAAAACCAGCAGGAACATAACTCAAAAGCGTAAAGGTGCCGCGACTTAAGATTTTCCTGAATAATTCTTACATTATTTTATTGTTTGTGAATTTTACAACTTTATCATATTTTGCATGCACTGGCTAACATTTGGTGAAAATTTGATGAAAATCGGACTGATTTTGAGCGCGCAGTAGCGATTTTGCGCAAAACGCCAAAAAGGGTGTCCTGTAACCTAAAGTTTAATCTGTATTCTGTATTCTGTACCGTAATGATATAGCCTATATGTGTAGAGTTCAAAATGTCCCGCATGTTCGTTGCTCGGTTGTTACGGTTGGTATATGGCTTTTGTTCGTGAAAGCGGCTAGTTGTATATGGATTTGTTAATTTTGTTTGAAGTTCTTTGATTGGCGTCGGCTGACAATTAACCTCGTTTTTCCATTTTTGTTTTTAATTTTCGGCGAAAGCATTTACAAGATTTAGTGTGTTTTTCCCCTTCCCAACGCCAGAGGAAGCAACGTTTACTGCACACATATGCGGTAAATGTTTCTTAGTATGAACTCCAAAATGACAATGAATTTCACTTTGATAAACTGAAAATCTGAAACTTGATACTAATTGACAAAACGCGGTATGGTGCGATGAAAATAAAATTAATGCGAATTGAAATTGTCTGAGATATGTCACTCATAGTGTTACACAGCGGACAGAACCACACATATCCATACATTCTTCTAGTAGAATATATTAATTATATTCGAAATATGCCCATTTGCTTGCAACCCTATAATCATTCTTGGCCGACTTTGTTACCTCTTGGCTAATAATTTTGAAATAATTGAGAATTGTTACTTTTGTTTCTACACAGGTCAGAACAGTTCAATCACTGCAAGCAATGTACAAGCCCGACAAAATAACAGCTCCAGTGTCAGTGCTTTCCATGAAATCACTGGAACAATATCCAAAACATCTACGGCATTATCAAGTGGGAAGACATCCTCTTCTCAGTCCGTGATGAGTACAACCAACCCTCCAAACAAAACCAATTTTAAATATAGCACGTCAGCATTACTTCAACCCACGTCATCTAAGCTTCCATCAACATCTTCTTCCACAGTAAGGAATATACGTGCCGCATTTTCATCTTACTCGCACACTCCTACCAAAAGTTCAGAAATGTTTATATCCTCTACTTCCGTGGTAAACTCTTTTGTTTTCACAACTTCTTCTAATTTTAGCTTTCCTACCACATTCATGTCTTCCACTTTTCATAAAGTCAGCAATTCGTCGTCAACTGATAGCTTAACTTCCTCTTCAAGACGCAGCAATTCTGTACCAGCTACATCTTCTGTTAATTCATCTACAGCTGAGTTGTCTAATACTACATCACATTTTTCTCTTCCATCTGCAATGTTTTCCACATATCAAGGCGTTCATTCATCTTCAACTCATTTATTGTCTTCGCCAATGGAAGGCAATGTTACTCTAACTATTCATTCATCCACATTAATATCCTCTTTCCCTCCAAGAAGTTCTTCATTTTCTTCTTCAACGTTATTTCCAAGTACGCTCACTCTATTTTATACAAGTATGGTTGTTACTAAAACAATTGGGAATACCACCATAACGCCGTCAAGTCGTGAATTATCTGCGGATCATTTAAGTTCTTTTACAAAGGAAATACCTTCCACTTCGTCTGTATCTGCAATGTTTTCTACATCTCAAGGCGTTCTTTCGTCTTCAACTAATTTATTATCTTCGCCAATGGAAGGCAATTCCAATCTAACTATTCA
>CACRXK020013653.1:0-13819 GCA_902702795.2 Paramuricea clavata
TGCCACAAAGTTGGAAGGTCTGTTATTTTTTGTGTATTTTATATAATGTTATAATCTTCTGAATCCTGTAAAATCTCACTTTAAAATTAAATAGTTCAAAGTCTTAAAATGTAATATTTTTGTGTATTTTATGAATATAATCTTCTGAATTTTGTGCAATCTCACCCCAAAATACACGAAATAGTGTTTCATAGCCTCTGAATTTCAAAATTTTGGTTATCTTTCCATGTTTCACGCACCAATATAGGTTAGGTGTTAGGTATTAGGGGTTAGGTTTAAGGTTAGGGTTAGGGTGTGTATATATGTGTACATGGAGGTATCCAGTTAACTTTTCAGTACACTATAATATCCATTACATAATGTTTACTATATTGGTGCCCGAAACATGCAATGATTACCAAAATTTTCCTGGGGGAGCATGCCCTTGCCCCCCAATATTGTTCATGCTTTTGGCACTCCCCCCCCCACACACACTGTAAACCCCGGCTATGCCACTGATCAAAGACACCAACATGAAGTTGGACTTCTGAAGTCTCTATTCAGTAGTGGCATACATTCCACCCCACTAATTTTTAATTAAGTTCACAAAGTTGGTCAAAATGGAAAATATTTGGTCAAAATACTTTAAAATGTTTTAACAAAATTAGAAAAGTATTGCATTGGAAAATAATGGAAAAGTGAACAAAATAAGGGTAAATAACTGTACATTAATTAATTGAACAAAGAAAATGAGAGCATAATGTACGGAAATTTTTTTTGGTTTATCATTGCCTCGCGCCCCACTAAATTAGTGGCTGAGATCATGAGTGGATTTATTGGGGGTTAGGGGGAGGTGTTCACCCCCTAGAATCTCTCTAACCCCTCTTATTAGCTCAACCCCACCAAAATTTGCTTCACCCCTCCTATTTTGTGTGAAAGTCTTTAACCCTGACGCATAAACCCCTGCCGAAGCTCGCTCAGTCACCGGTGCTGTTTCCACCCCACTAGCACCTGTCCTTGCACTGCATGCTTGCACCCGTCCTTGAACTGAGATAACCTAAGTTGGTCAAAGAGTTCTGAACTTCACCATAACTTGGTCAAAATATAAGGACATCCCCCCAATGTTAATCATTTTGCGACGTCCCTGATTCGTATATTAGTTGAGAAAAAGAACAACAAATATGCACATTAAACACTAACATGTAACATTTATTCTTAACAATATAGATTTATTTTTTCAGAAAAGTAAACCAAAAGCACAGATTGGAAAGGAAGAGGCAGAGAATAAGAATCTTCCTAAAGCATTTGTCATGCATCGAGGGGACATTGGAAAATCAATTCTTCAACTAGAAATGGACATTAGGCATGTTATGGAGCCTAATACTGCCATTAATTTAAAGGTGAACTAACTGCTACGATCTCATTTTCCACTAGGGTACAGGGCTTCAAATTCACAGTATCCCGATATCCCGGTGCATAGGCTTTGCCAGCAGGGTGATCCCGGTGATACCAGATTTTAAATTTGGATACTGGAAGTTGCAAGTTCAGTATCCCGACGGATACTGAAAAAATTATGTTATTCATTAAATTGATTGGCTGAAGTTAATTATCATATCAACACAAACATTGCATGCCATGCTGTCTATTGAAATTGCTCGTCTTCATGCACTCATATTCAAAATATGTTAAAATACATTATATAAACTGAGCGAACTAAAAAATCCACTGAGACACGGCAAATATATTAACTGATGAACAAGTTGAAGATTGAAATAAATTATCCAGTGAACGAAAAATGTTTTGCAAATGTGGGATACTAGATTTTTCCTGGGTGGATACAGATTTTAAGTTGCTGGTAATTCCCGTTGTATACTGCTGAAAAATTGAAATTTGAAGCCCTGGGGTATCAAATACTAGGTTCTTAGCGAAAAAAAATATATATACAATAAGAAAATGCTCTTTATGGTCAAACTGGTGTTTCGTATATGTTAATTCTAATTTACGAATTTCATCATGTAGGTTCGCAAGAACAATGTCTTAAAAGATTTTGTTAATGTCGCTGGACCTCTTGGTGTCACACACTTCATTATTTTTTCCCAAACAAAAATTGGCTCTTATATGGTAAGTTAAAGTAAAATTAAGAATTTTCTTTAATTTTGTGTTCTGTATAATTATATTTATCAGCCCGTTTAAATTTTTTAAAATTTTGTGTTTTAAAGAGAATTGCGAGGCTACCGCGAGGTCCTACACTCCATTTTAAGATTCACAAGGTGAGATCTGGAGCCCTTGTCAGCTTAATATAATTAATAAAACATTCTGGTAATTCCTGATATATTTGTCTTATAGTTTTCTCTGGCACGCGAGATTATTTCAATGCTGAAAAGGCCGAAAACGTATGGAACACAATACAAGCATTCACCTCTGGTTAGAACTCTTCATGTGATTATATTCAGCATTTGACAATGTATGGTTATTTTCTTGGCTTAAACTTCATTATATCTCTCCCCTTAATAGATGGTTTTAAATGACTTTGATCAGACCACATTACCTATGAAGTTGATGACGTCAATGTTCCAGAATCTCTTTCCAGCTATAAACATACAGAAGGTTTATAATTATGCAAAAATATTTTATTTTGTGAAATGTGTTTTTGTTTGCTAATATTTTCAATGGTTAATGCTAGATGGAAGGATGTAATGGATGGTTGATTTTTTGGTTTTTAGATAAAACTGTCAGGGATTCGTCGTTGTGTGTTGGTGAATTATAACAAGGATAGCAACATGATTGATTTTAGACACTAGTACGTTGATAAAAGCTTTGTGTCTGACAAATACTACATGTGCAAAAGTCTCACAGCTTGTCAACAAGATGTGTTCGCACTGCTTGTTTCCAATTGTTAACAAGTCTGGAACAAGTTGTTATCTTCAGATTGATGAGGCCAACAGACTCGTGACAAGTCTGATATTGTTTACACGTAACAAGTTCATGAAAACAAATTCGTAACAACTTGTTTACTAGCAGTCTGTATTAGTCTTTTTACGACTGGTTTACACTATCAACGTTTCTGTGATCACAGTAGGGATTTTGCATAGGTAAATTCTTTTTAATGACTTGTTTACAAGAAATTTTTGAGGGAAATGAGTCATTGTTAATTCTTACAAATCCTTCAAAACTTAGAATTTACCTGTATATGCATATTTCCTACTGTGCTCACAGAAACTTTGGTAGGGTAAACCAGCCATTAGAACAACTTGTAACAAGTTTGTCACCGTCATCAACCTTGTAACAAGGTGATAACAACTTGTTTCAGACTTGTCACAACAACTGGGAACAAGCTGTGCGAACACATCCTGATATCGGCTTGACAACAACCTTGTTACAACTTGTTTGCAGATCTTTAACGACTTGTGCATTTTTAGTGCCCGTTTGTAGGCTCACAGTTTACAGGTACCTCGGTCTGTTTCACGTCAGTTCCGGTTCTGTCTATCTATTCACAACGCAACCAGTCACTAATAGGGAGTGTGCTGTGCAATATCTGTATCTGTACGTAAAGGCCGACTTGCAATTTTTGCTGCGATTTTACGTACGATTTTCCTCTGATGAATGTGAACGAGTAAATAAGCTGTGAATGTTCAAGACGAAGGTACATAATTACATATACTCAGAACATTCATAACTCATCTACTTGTTCACATGCATCAGAAGAAGAAAGTCGCACTAGACATCGCAGCAAAAATTGCAAGTCGGCCTTTACGTACAGATACAGACATTGCACAGCACACTCCCTATTAGTGACTGGTTGCGTTGTGAATAGATAGACAGAACCGGAACTGACGTGAAACAGACCGAGGTACCTGTAAACTGTGAGCCTACAAATGGCGCTTTAAGCAGCCGCTAATAGTCCATACCTCATTAATGATCTGCCCCCTGACCTATGTGTTTGGCCCACCCTGACCCTGTCAACTTTTCCTGTGGGAGGAAACCGGTGTGCCCGGAAAAAACCCACGACTTTCGGCAGGGCGTTTTGACTTTTACTCTTTTTTCGCATGAGGACCGGATTCGAGTCACATTGGGAAAGTTCTTCACTGCGAATCGAACTCGGGACCTAAGAGGTGAAAGGCAGGTGCTCTGGACACTTAGCCACCGAAGCCCCGCGTATAGCATAAGCTCAAGGAGCTACTGTAATTGCTGAAATTAAGTTTAAATAATATGATTTTCGTAATTTGTTCATTATAAAGAGTTTCCGTTCTTCATTCTGCAGTCAGATTGATGTTGCTCCAGTTGGTATGAGTAAAGGTGTAAGAAAGCTACTTCAGGCCAAAGTTCCAAATATGGCGAAGTTTGATGACGTCAGTGAGTACATTGAAAGGTAGGTTTATTTCGGAACAAGCAATTTGGGTATTACGGCCATGGGAATTTGGTTATTAACTTAATCTGCAGTGGCAAAACGAACCCTTTTGTAAAGGAAATTGAAACTCGCAGGAAAAGTGTTTGCGTCGATGACTTTGGAGAAGAATGACAAAATGTTTTGTTTTTTCTGTCTTCCTAGGGCCGCAGGTGGTTATGGGTCAGAAAGTGAAGCGGAAGACCCAGCTGATAGTCACGTGACTTTACCACAAGACCTCCCAGGACGAGGCAATATTAAATCTGAGAAAAGTTCTGTGAAACTTACTGAGGTAGATGCTTGTGATGTTACTCTGAGTGTGTATCCACACCGGGCAAGCTTGAAAAATATGCCTGGCCACAGTGGGAATCGAACCTACGACCTTTGGAATAGTAGCCCAATGAGAAAACTCGTATGTTTTCTATTTCTTAAACAGGGATCTTAAACATTAAGTTAAACCTATTCCAAATACATTTTCAAACTATTCAAATGATGAAAGTTATTGTTTTTTAACGCGTTGTTCATGTCACTTGTTAGTGGAAATAAAGACCCATTTCCGCTCAAGAAAATGTTCCGAAAACATCATTGTTAAAAGTTGAAAATTTTCAACTTCAAAATTTTTCCGACGGAAAATTTGTATCGGCCAATCACGTTTTACAAAATTTTCTTTCTGCGGAAAATTTTCCTGAGTGCAAATGAGCTTTAAGCTACCGGTATTTTGTTGTATTTTCCCAGCTCGGCCCACAAATGTCCTTACAACTTATCAAAATTGAAGAAGGGATGTGTACAGGAGAAGTCCTCTTTCATGAATTTGGTAATTATATCTTACTCCATTAGCTGCGACTGGTTTGTGTCAAAATTTTAAAAAAAGCCTGTGTTGAGACTTGATTTTAATCATTTGCTCAATATGTTTTAAAGTACAAAAAACTAAAGCAGAAGTCAAGTTACTGAAGAAGGAAAGAGAAGCGAAACGGTAGGCTGTTTTCTATCGCTGTAAAATAATGACACTGACAAGTTTATCGTGTGCAACCAAATTCATAAATTATTTTTCGTCAGGAAACTGAAAGAGCAGCGGAAAAAACAGCAAGAGGAAAATGTGAAAAAGAAAGAAAAAGAAAAGGAGCTCAACAAGTAAATACAAAACTTCATAACTACGAGCATGACAGGGGCGGCGGAACGGATTTCAGTTTGGGGGGGCTAAATTTTTTCCGTGACCTCCCCCCCGTCGCCAAAAAAATTTCGGTCAGTGTACCATTTTAGGGGTAGAAAAATTTTTCCGGACATATACAAGAAAAGGGATGAAAAAAATTTTTCCGGACCTATAACAAAAAATTTTTTTGGACATACTCGATTTTTACACAAAATATCCCAAATTTTTCCCCTTATACCTAAATTTTCCAAAAATAACCTACATTTTTCCTTAATTATCTAAATTTTTCCAGAGAAAACAAAATTTTCTGGGGGGGCTTAGCCCCCCCCCCACTTTTACTTCTGGGGGGGGCTTTAGCCCCCCTGGCCCCCCCTGTTCCGCCGCCAATGGAGCATGATATCATTAAATTAGGATTTATATAAAGAAATTCCATGTAAATCAATGTGCAACTGTGAATATCAGTCTCACTGGCTTTGTATTGATGTAGAGCCCGCAGTATAGCTGGGCAGCTGAAGAAACAGAAAGGAGAAACTGAAGAAACTGAACCATCTGATAACGAAGATGAAGGTAACCTTTTTCACTTGCATATTCTGGGCTATGATTCTCTTAGGATTTTGGGCGTCTACACATATGTTAGATCTAAACAGGAACAGTTGTGAAAAATGCAACTATACTATATAGGCCTTCTGGCAGGAATCGATCCTTCGGCTCTACGATTCCGGTGCAGCACTCTAACCAACTGAGCTACAGAGACCAATTGTCGAGCTCTAACCGCTGTAGCTCAGTTGGTTAGAGCGTAACCTGCGGTCAGGCCTATAAATAAATAAATAGGCCTGATACAAACCTTAACAAAAGTCCATGTTTTTACAACCATATTTCGGTTGTAAATCCGATTGGTTTGAGACAAAAAATTTTTAATCTGTCATTTGATTGGTTGGTGCTAATTAGATTATACTATTGTTGTTATATTTATAGTGATCACAACTTTAATTAGATTGTTGTTGTCGTTGTGTAAAATTTAAATTTCTCTGACATTTTGATTGGATACTAAATATAAACTTTGCTGTGGGTGGAAAGCGATCGGATTAAGGATTGTGTCAGGATATTATTTGTAAAATAGAGCCTGATCTCAGGTTGGTTAGAGCGCTGCACCGGAATCGCAGGGTCGCAGGTTTGATTCCTGTGATAAGTAAAATAGTCTCGCCTTATAGAGGAAACTCCTAAAATCAGTATCAGAGTGTTTGGTCCATTGGTTTGGACTGGTCAAGCCGGGACCATACATCGTAGATGAGCTCTTTTGCTCAACATGTTACGGCCATGTTATGCGGGGCAATATTTCCTGCAAATTTCAGATACCTCTAGAGCCGTGTTATCTAAAAATTTGTCGCAGAGAAATTTCAGTGCGGACTCAGGGCTCAAAATAGCGGGAGATAGGTCTCCGGTCGACTTTTAGCTCGGTCAAAATCTGTTTTTGACCGGTCATTGATATGCTTATATTAGCAGTGAGGCAAACTATTAGAAACTTGTTTCGATACATCATAGTTTCATGATTTAATTCAAGACTTCAGCAATCACATTGGAAGGCATGAAAATGTGGCCGGTCAAAATGACCGGTGATGTAAAAAAGTGACCGGTCAAGAGGCATTTTTAGCCCGTCATTGTCCGTTGACCGGCCGTTATTTTGAGCCCTGGGTCAGCTGCATTCTACTCTACAGACACTTTCTTCACATAACGTACTCTTAAGGGATGAAAAATGAACGGACTGTTGTGTACTTTATAGATGCAAGTAGTGCTGACGAAGGCAACGAAAATGCAGGTAAAGATGACAGCGAAGATGACGATGTACGGTGGTATAAAGAAGAGGTTGGGGAAGATCCTGATGAAGGTAGGACGTGTTGATGTTACTGTATGGAGTGTATGACTTCAGTTGTAAGCAGGATGTATTTACTGGGGGTGTACACACCCTCCTATAGCCTTGCCACGAGGGGGTGCAAGAGAAATGGCAATTTCCTTATCAAATTCAATTTTATTTGGAAAGGCAATTACAAAAACAAAAATAAAATTGAGACAAAATGAGATGTAATATATGAACAACGAGAGCGAGTGTCCCGGTGAGACACGAGCTCGAGTTGTTTACATGGCTTCTCAAATGAATGGAGACGTAACAGAATGTGTTCGTTTGCTGATTTGAATAGAATTCTTAAGCAAGCATAATGTAATTAGGAATTCTATTCAAGTAACTTTGCATGCGTAATTAAGATATTTGATGAAAACACTAGTGACTTTCATCAAGTTTCACCGGGTTATCCAAATGGCATCTTGTGATCAAATAGGTGATTATCATTGGCTGAATTGCTCATGATTTATTAATGAATTTGAGAAAGTAATGACGAAGTCTTTGTCTATACAACAATGGTTAATATCATGGCCGTTTCGTGAATGATAGATCATTGGTGAGCATAATAGTCATTAGTCATAGAGAGTGCCAAACACTTGAAAATTGCTGTTTCCTCAAATGTAGAAACAATGTTTCCTGGTTTGCCTACCTTCAGGAAACACAGCCAGGAAACAACGTTTTCTTGTTTGTCCAAGGCTTTTGTGATATTGTTAAGTATTTATTTCCCGTGCAGTGAAGACGGACGTTTTTTATACCAGACATCCATCAAATGAAATCTTGTGTTTTTAGACCTATTCTCTGGGAAATCAAGGGGAAAGCAGCTGAATAAAAGGAAACGAAAAGGACCCACAAAACCAAGCTTTATCAGCAAGAAACGACCGAAATTAGACAATCAATTTTCAAAAAAGAAACATAAGACATCCATCGACAGAAGGAAACAGCGAAAGAGGACTTAGTATTCATTGGTGCAAAGTGTGAACCAACATGTTGTTGAGTTGTAAATAGCTGTTTCATGGGTGCATAAACAAAGCAAATATAACATTTTAGAACCTATATCTTTCTTTCATTCCACCGTATCAGAGGGCTTAAAGCGTAATGGTTTACACTATCAAAGTTTCTGTGATCAAAGTAGGAATTTTTCATGGGTAAATTCTAAGGATTTGTAAGAAATTTGAGGGAACTGGATCATTGTTTAAAGTGCCTATATCACTTGTGGGACCTTTATGGATTTGAAAAGAGCGTGAAAAGTTAGTTAATAAGCTCAAAAGATTTTTTTGATTTAGTGCAATAATTTCGAAGATACAGGTATCTAAACTACCTGCAGTTCCTGAGTCCCAGGCTCCTATGCACAATGGACAGTTTGGAAAAAGGCCAAATTCAATAGCCGTATTTAGACTCCAGGAGGCTGGGACTCAGGTAGGAATGTTCGGTATGAGAAATTTCCGGTATAGGTATACCGAAAAAATTATACCGATATTATCGGTATACCGGTTTTCCTTTGATAATTATAAAGGAAAATTCTTTAATGGAAGTTTGAAGGAAATTTTGAGTAATTCTAAAAGGGAAAACGATAATTTCGAAGCTGTTTCGAACGACATGCACGTACTCAGTGTAAAATCTCACTGAAGGGGAAATTCTAAATCATTGCAATAGAAAGTTCTTTGAATTGCCATTCAGTAGTAAAATAAAGGTTATGGTTTCACCATATAGTTGGTAAATTAAACACGGTATACCGAAAAATTCCGGTATATCCGAAATTTCGGTATATCGGTATGGTTGAATATCCGGTATCGATATACCGATATTATCGATATACCGAGATTTAATACCGATATTTTCGGTATATCGGTATACCGAACAGTCCTAGACTCAGGAACAGCACGTTGTTTTAAGGCCTATATCCTCGAAACTATTGCAGTAAATCAAAAAAATCTTTTGAACTTATTAAAATCTCTTTTGAAATCCATAAAAGTCCCACAAGTGATATAGGCACTTTAACACTGAGTCAGTTTCCTCCAACATTTCTTACAAATCCTTCAAAACTTAGAATTTACCTATGCAAAATTCCTACTGTGATCACAGAAACTTTGATAGTGTAATCACTACTTTATTACGAATGCCAAATAAGGAGGCCAAATTAAAATTGGCTTTGTTTCAAAGAAGTCAAGAATGACTACAACGTTGTTAAGCAGCATGCACAAAATTTCATCGGAATTTTATAGTACAACATTCTGAAAGGCTGCATCATCAGTGATACATTCAAAAATTTAAAACTGTGACGTCACGGCAGCCATATTGGAGGGCAAATCCATAGATATCTCATATACACTAGATAGTGCATATAATCATTCTGCAATTCAAAAATTGAAGCCGTGATTGCAGACTCAGGATATTCCCATCAAATGAGGAGACTCGTATGTTTTCTATTTCTTAAACAGGGAACTTAAACATCAAGTTAAACCTATTTCAAATACATTTTCACACTACTCAAATGATGGAAGTTATTGTTGTTTTTTAAGCGTTTATTAACGAGTGAGAAACTCCAACATGGCCGCCATCTATTCAAATGGGGGTAACCGCTGGAATATTCTTGGTTTCAATTTTACTAAAAGAGATGTGCTATCTAGTGTATATAAGATATCTATGGGCAAATCTCTGTAAGCTTTATCAATTTGTGGTTTTGATCGACATCTTGTCTGCCTTAAAGCTGATTTACACCATGGATAATAAAATAAAATTTATTTTATTATCCATGTTTACACCATTAAAGTTTCTGTGATCACAGTAGGAATTTTGCATAGGTAATAAACGGACATGCTTCTAGAAATACACAAACCAACATGGTGGGTTAAATTTTAACCCAAAGTTAATAATCTGGTTTAATTGCGACCATTCGCTCCTATCTGCTCGAAATAAAACTAAAAGCATTTTAAAACTATAGGACATCCCACGTACAAAGTATAGTTATCAAAAACTACATAACATACCTATACCTTCAAGATAAAATTCCCTATCTGATAAGCTTTAAACACCATCTTTTAATTCCGAAGTCAGCTTGACTTGCACAAAATGGCTGCCATGTCCGTAATTTGAAGAATTTAAACCTCGCGCCTAACACTCTCCCGCGAGGACGCCTCGAGACTCGTGTTCACGTGTTAGTTGTGTCTGTATGTGTGTTTGTAAATCTGTGTCTCCTTCCACCAGTATTGTATATAAAGCGTTTGCAATGACGTCACAGCCGCCATGTTGGTGTTCCAATACACCAACATGGGGAATGAGTGCAAATGCTCTATAAGTATTTTTTACTAAGAAACCCAGAATAGTACTGTATTGCGACTTTTATTTCACTTATATTTTATTTTTAGGCATTAACCAATCATCTGCTTTTGGTACAATGACAAGCCTGCAAATAATTATTTTACTTGGAAAGACAAATGTTCGGCCAAGACAAAACATGGTCGGACATTTATAGGCCCATTTCCACTCAAGAATAATCTCCATGGACAGAAAATTTCCCGAAAATATCATTGTTAAAAGTTGAAAATTTTCAACTTCAAAATATTTTTCCGACGGAAAATTTGTGTCGGCCAATCGCATTTTGCAAATTTTTCTTTCCTCGGAAAATTTGTGTCGGCCAATCACATTTTACAAATTTTTCTTTCCGCGGAAAATTTTCCTGAGTGGAAATGGGCCTTAACAGTTTTTCCCGGACAGTGGACAAAGTAAAGTTTTACATCTTCCCCTCCCCCCGTCAACAAATCGAATGGGCAGGGCCAGGGGGTCCTTTTCAGTTTAAGCCGGGGGTGCTCGCGCAGTTTTTAGTAGAATTAAAATTATTTTTCCAAGGTAGGCAGACTAACTTCTATCTTCAATTTATACATATTATCGACATTATATGTAAAAGCAAGTTGATCAAAGCTAGCTAACAAGAGCATTAGGAATTAGGATAACTGTTAAATACATTTGTTTATAATCATAGAATCAACAAATATTTCTTATTATTTAAAACATGTTCATGAGGTGTGTCCCACATTAGCGTGTTGTTCCAACTGATCGTTGTAGGGCCTAGAAATAAAATTATATTACTAAGACTACGTTCACACCAGAGCAAAAGTTTCCGGATTTGTAAAAGTATCCAGATTACTTGTTTTTCAAGTATACGGATCCGTGGGGCGTTTACACTACACAACCCGACACAGCGATGGTCAATATAAAGTAAATAATTTTAACCCTCTTTAGTGATATTATGCGATGTTTTGACCCTGTTTGACGGTTGAATTGAATAGCAATAAATTTGAAAAACATACACCGAAAATTGATTCAGATTCTTTACGGAAAGCCGTTTACACGAGAGTACGGAAAGCCGTTTACACGAGAGTTTTGCCCCGGATTCAAATGTTTCCGGATACGAAGTTCCCACAAACTTTTCCGGATTCAAAGTTTCCGGACATGACACAAAACCGAGAAAATTTACTATCGGATTCGTCGCTGCGTGTGTAAACGACAACATGAATCCAGTACTAAAACGTTCCGGTTTCGTGATGAATCCAAAAACTTTCGCTCTAGTCGGGGTCTAAAAAGAACCGTTTTGGCTTTTGGATTTTGCTGTGACACTGCTTAATGCATGTGCTCTGGGGCCAGGATTTTATAACTGCAATTGATGTACACACGCAAAAATCTCAAATCAGCAAGTCTGCAAACAAGCCATCAACAAATTGTGTTCGCACTGCTTGTCCCAAGATGTCAACAAGTTTAGAACGAACCGTTAACAACTTGTAACAACCTTGTTGACGTTATATGACTTGTTGCAAGTGCTGATATGATATAACAATATTGTTACAACCTTGTGTCGTCAACCTTGTAACATTCTTGTTATATCATGACTGTATCAGACTTGTTAGAACAGCCTTGTAACAAGTCTGATAATGCCATCAAGCTAATTGTTACAAGTTGTTAACAGCTTGTTCCAAACTTGTTACAACAACTAGGAACAAGCAGTGCGAAGACAACTTGTCGACAGATTTGTAACAACTTATTTGCAGACCTGTGTGTTTTTACGTGTGTAGCAAGTTTGCTAACAAGCCGTCAATAAGTTGTGTTCGCACTGCGTGTTCCAAGTTGTTAACAAGTTTGAAACAAGCTGTTAAGAACTTGTAACAAGCTTGATGGCATTATCAGACTTGTTACAAGGTTGTTCTAACAAGTTTCATACAGTCATGATATAACAAGAATGTTACAACGTTGTCCACACAAGGTTGTAACAATATTGTTATATCATGACTATATCGGACTTGTTGGAACAACTTTGTAACAAGTCTGATAATATCAACAAGGTTGTTACAAGTTGTTAGCAACTTGTTGACAACTTGGTACAAGCAGTGCGAACACAACTTGTTGACGACTTGTTGGCACACTTGCTATACAAGATGTGAGATTTTACGCGTATAGTCTTGTTGGAATAATTTGTAGCAAGTCTGTTACCGTCATCAACCTTGCAACAAGGTGATAACAACTTGTTGCAGACTTGTCACAACAACTGGGAACAAGCAGTGCGAACACATCCTGATTTTACGTGCGTAGTTAAGGTTTCTTCCTCGCCATGGGTTTTTCTCCAGTAGTAAAACGGGAACAATTCAGAATGACTCTCACTGGACCTCCAGAAAGAACTGTTTAGATTCCAATAAAACTGGAATAAAAGAATGTTAACATACCTTACTAATATCCACACCAGTCAATGATTCGACAGCCTTTGGTAACCTGGCAACGATGTCTAGAATTTCCCCAGTAAGCTTACTGGCCCCAACATCACCCTGGCCATTGGAGACCATCACGATCTTATTACAACCACTCAATGGCGCCGCTACTTCTGCTGCGATCTGTAAAACATAGCAATACAGGGCTTGAAATAACAGCCGATCACCGATCAATGATCGGCAAGAAGTTGCTTATGATCGGCGGAAAAGCGGACTGCCGGTCACCATGATCGGGAACTTTGGGAACGTTATTTCAAGCCCTGGCAATATGTCAACGCGAGTGAGGCCTTTCACCTTTGAGATTGTAGGTTCGATTCTCGTTTTCGACACTCATGAAATACACTGTAGACCGACCAACATTCTGAAAGGTGCACTCTGATGGCGTTTTTTGTTACAATCACTTTTATTTGTTACCATTTTACCTCATTGTGATGGCAGGGGTGAATTAATTTCTGTCAACTATTTAAAAGGATGCCGATGTTAGCTCGTGTACAGTGTAAATAAAGTAGAACAGTAGTGTAACTTGTAAGTTGAGTAAACAGAGTTCTCTCAAAATGTTGAAATATTTTCTGGAAAATGTTCTGCAAAACTCTCAACACAAAAAAATTTTCCACCCCTGGCTTTTTCAACCCCTGATCCTAAGCTTACTTATTATT
>CACRXK020013657.1:0-13816 GCA_902702795.2 Paramuricea clavata
CTGAACTTCAGGTTAATCCAACTCTAAATGAACATCCCCTCTAAAGGGTACAACCGACTAAACTGTATTTCAATTGATGTAACGAATACCACTAGCTTGGTAAAATCGCATGAGAATTGTACACACAGGGACGTCAGTATAAACGTTCCAGTTTTCCTACTGCCGTCTAATGCCATGTCTCTGGTGCCTAAGATAGACGAGGTTCGTATTGTCGCTGGTAGTGTAAACCCAGATTTAATTTCTGTAACTGAAACATGGTTACAAGAACACGTTCATTCTAATATTGTTGAATTAAACGGTTACAACATTGTCCGGAAAGACAGACAAGGGGCCACACATGGAGGCATCTGCTTGTATATTAGAGACGCTATTTAGTTCTCTGTGCTGGGAACTCTGTCAAATTCACTTTTTGAAGTCTTGTGGATCAGAATGTGTCCAAGTAGATTACCGAGGGGCGCTAATTCAGTTATAGTGGGAGCCGTTTATCACCCACCGAGTGCGAACAACTCCGAAATGTTGAACTATTTAACAGAAACTCTATCAATTATCGATCAGGCGAACTAAATGTTAGAACATTAACAACCTTGTTCTGTCCTCGTTTTTTTAAGTTTCACTACAAGGTAACATGGTCAGAGAGGCCAAACGGGGACATCTTTATTGTTTTTTCATGGAACTTGTCTAAGTAGTCAGCACTAAATCGAGTCAGAGTATTTTGACCATTGGTGGGAAAGTTGACAATTTGTTTTAGGTTAAAATTGGTATTTTAAATCAATTATAAAGTCGAGAGATATGCGACCATAAAATCGAGAGATATGCGACCATGCAATGAGATCCTATGTGGAACAAATAAACGTTTCAAATTTAATTAATTCGATGCAATCATGTGATGATAAAGTTTCGATCTGGTGGAGAGAAGTCGAGAAATTGAGTGGAATGAACTCAGCTTTCAACTCCAAAAATGAGGTGTATAAGTTGCCGGAAAATCTAAATGAGACAGCTAGTGTCACTACCAAACATCTTGCTAATATTAGTCAATGGAATCTTTCTCCCACGAATGACTTTTTCGCTTGTACTGATTTCGGTGACAGAGCAGGAGGTTGTTTTGAAATTGTCAAAAGTGAATCCAGCCAAGGCCAATGGTCCGGATGGGATACGCAGCTGGGTTCTGAAGGAAAATGCTGATCTACTGGACGATCTTGTAAAATAGTATAGGACCTGTATATGAGTTTGTATGCATTTCATTTAGCACAGGTAATCTCAACTGTTTTAGGGTAAAATGACCATGGCGGTCAACATGGCATATGTGCCAAAACCTGAATCCGGGACGAAAGTCCTGAAAATGACCCCGCCCTGAAACGGCAGTGTCGACATAGCTCTAACTTCCGAAAACAAAAAGCGATAGTCTTTCTGAAGTGCTTATAATGTTTAGAAGGATTGTTTTTAAGGGTGGTCATTGGAAGGAAAAACTTGTCTAAGTATAATATTTTACAAGAAAATGACGATGCACCACCCCAGGTAAATTGCTAATTATGCATAAAATAACTAATATGCCTGGCAGAAATGAAATATTCTTTAAAATACTCATTAATAATTCATAAACCTTGTGGCAAATCATGTCAGTCATAATATGTCACGTGGAGTGACTTTGTATCTGATAAAACACATGTGGCATTATATAATTGTTCATCACCTAATTAGCATGATTATATTAATGGTTCATCCTAATTAGTATTCTTTTGTAGTCGTATATCTGATAAAACACTCCTACTCGTGTTTTAAATAGTACTTATTTCCTAAAAAAATTATCATGTGGTGAAAAACTATGCTTAATTTAATATAAATATTGCTGATTTTATAAGGATTGTCATTGTTTTCTTTAAATATAAAACATTTTATTTCACTTACCCTCCACGAAAACACGATTTCAGCCATATTTTGCCGTCTTGTTTGCTTTTTATCGCCGAATCTGGCAAATATCATCCAGTTATTGTACTTTTATACATAATCATAAATGGCTGAAGAAGATTTCAGAGAAGGTTTCATCAAGTTTTGAAACAGTGCAGTGTATTTTATCTTCGACATTGTGTCATTCGATATTTCGTCAAATTTCCACCATTTTAATGGCTCGCCGCTTCTCTGCCAGATAAATGCCATTTCTTCGTTTTCATATGTATTTAGATTACATTATCCAAAAGTACTTCATTATAGAATAGTCCCAATCAAAAAATTTAAAACATTATTTGTACTTGGGAGGAAAAAACCTCCCATAATAGTTGTCCTGTTAGAATTCAAAAGAAGTAATTTAAAAGTCACGCGCAAGTTCGCGAAAACACCTCGTGGGCTACATAACAGGAGGGTGAATATTTTCACGAAACGTTTGTTCGCCAGCACAGGCCACAGCAACCTAACTAAGTACATTATATTTATTGTATTTTTGTGATTTATGGTAAAAACAATAACTATTTGCGTATTCATCAATTATAAAAATACAAAAAATATAATATATTTAGTTAGGTTGCTGTGGTGGCGAACGAACGTTTCGTGAAAATATTCACCCCCCTGTCAAGTAGCCCACGAGGTGTTTTCGCGAACTTGCGCGTGACTTTTAAATTACTTCTTTTGAATTCTGACAGGACAACTATTATGGGAGGTTGTTTCCTCCCAAGTACAAATAATGTTTTCAATTTTTGGATTGGGACTATTCTGCAATGAAGTACTCTTGGATAACGTAATCTAAATACATATGAAAACGAAATAGTGGCATTTATCGGGCAGAGAAGCGGCGAGCCATTAAAATGGCGGCAATTTGACGAAATATTGAAGGACACAATATCGTAGATAAAATACACTGCACTGTTTCAAAACTTGATGAAACCTTCTTTAAAATCTTCTTCAGCCATTTATGATTATGTAAAAGTACAACAACTGGATGATATTTGCCAGATTCGGCGATAAAAAGCAAACAAGACGGCAAATATGGCTGAAATCGTGTTTTCGTGGGGGGTAAGAGAAATAAAATGTATTATATTTAAAGAAAATAATGACAATCCTTATGAAATCAACAATATTTATATTAAATTAAGCATAGTTTTTCACCCCATGATATTTTTTTTTAGGAAATAAGAATATTTTATTTCTGCCAGGCATATTAGTTATTTTATGCATAATTAGCAATTTACCGGGGGTGGTGCATGGTCATTTTCTTGTAAAATATTATACTTAGACAGATTTTTTCTTCCAATGACCACCCCTAAAAGCAACCCTTCTAAACACTATAAGCACTTCAGAAAGACTATCGCTTTTTGTTTTCGGAAGTTAGAGCTATGTCGACACTGCCGTTTCAGGGCGGGGTCATTTTCAGGACTTTCGTCCCGGATTCAGGTTTTGGCACATATGCCATGTTGACCGCCATGGTCATTTTACCCTAAAACAATTGAGTTTACCTGTGCTAAATGAAACGCATACAAACTCATATACACGCGCGTCCTAGACTAAAAGAGATTTTGAATCTTTCGTATAGAGAGAACTATCTTCCGCAGTCGTGGAAAGAAGCGGATAAATTATTGTCCCTTTTCCAAAGCAGAAACCTGTAAAAGACGTGAATATGCACCTACGCCCCATTTCATTAACATCAGTTGTATCGAAGGTGGCGAAGGATTTCGTTGTCGAAAGTTTGGTTAAACTTGCTGTCCTTAGAAAGATTGACAGAAATCAATTTGGAACAATTCCCAAATCATCAACAACTCATGTACTAATAAGCATGATCACACATAAGTGGAAAAAACAAACGGACGGAAGCGGTTCTATGGTGCAGGTCGTTCTTTTTTATTTCAAAAAAGCATTTGACTTAATTGATCATGGTATTCTGGTAGGAAAGCTTACTTTTTTTCGAAATACCAAAGCGAATCATTGGGTGGACGTCAGTTTTCTCAAAGACCGTAAGCAGCGCGTCAAGTTAAGACAGGATTGTTATTCTGAATGGGGTTTGGTTCCGGCAGGCGTGCCCCAAAGGACTAAATTGGGTCCTTGGCTTTTTGCTATAACGAGTTTACAATGAAATCAACTGTAAATAAATTTCAGTTAAAGGAAGAGAAATGCAAAGAGCTTCAAATTACCTTTGCAAGACATGTGCCTACGTTTACACGCGTGTATGTTAATAATAGGCCGATTGAAGTTGTTCCTTCTGCAAAAATATTGGGCATGCGACTTACGAACGATCTTAAATGGAATAGCCATATTTCAGAGATAGTGAAGAAAGTTTGTCAACTAAAATAAAAAAATTTGTGTAGCCTGCGAGCAGGCTCTCTGCTCGCAGGCTAAAATTTGTGCAAAGGATATACTAACAATTTAGCTGACCTGTGTGTGTCCTATAATGGAATGTGCTTGTCGAGCCCTTCATATCATTTTCCCAACGTTACCTTATGCAGAAGTTTTGGTAGAAGCGGGAGTTGACTCATTATTTAATTAAAGACAAATTTTAACTACTAAACTATTTAATGTCATTGCAAATGACGAAAGTAACAAGCTTTATCAATTACTACCAAGTAAGAACTTTTCAAATTATAATATGAGGAAAGATAACATTTTTGACGTTTCTATTAGTAGAGCGAATGGATTTAAAAATAGTTTTATACAACATACAACCGACCATACAACGGCGTAACAACGACCATATAAATATGACCATAACATAGACGTTGACAACCATGTTAACTTGGGTTTAGCAACTGCTAAGTTCTGTTTAAAATATGTCGCTATTCATTATTTCTGCTTGGAATTCGCCTCGAAAAAGTTGTATCAGTTCCGGCTACTTTTTTACTGTTTGCGCGAACAAATTCGCCTAGTGGGAAATGGGCTTTGCAAGTGGGAAGTTGACAACACTGAGGTGGCGAACGAATAAATCATTATGACGTCATTCATGCGCATCATTTTTCTGAATATTAATTAGTAATTACCTCACCATCATTTACTGAATATTTAATTACCTCACCCTGAATATTAATTACCTCGCCCTAAAAAAATGCCCGAACGGTACCTACATTACTACTACCGCGGGCCTCCGTATGCATGATTATATTTCCCACTACACATTTCAAAGATTTCATAGGTAACTTAGGGAACTACAGTTGCGTCTAAACTTGATATGACACCAATATGGTTTTACTTATCTAATGTATATTTAAATTTTAAAACCATGAATTAGATGTGTTTCTAAAGTTATGCCTACATTCTCATGGTGCCAGACACAGTTTTGTAGTCCTAGGTGGGTCTAGTCCTCCCGCAAGCGAATACCAGGTTAGTGCATCCATAGCTTTAAAAAATATTCCTGTTTTAAAATGTACTCTATCCGTGGCTAGAGGAGTTGCCATACTCATTGGGTAGCAGTCTAACACATCAATCTCCGATTTGCACATTTCTGATAAGGCATAGGCGTCAAAAAGGAGTACACGCTGAAAGAAAATACGTATCAATACTTTAGATTTCGGCTTGTCTGTGTACTTGTCATTTTCTCAGTCGGCCTAGATTTTAACTTGTTCTGCGTATAATGGTAATTGAAATGAGTGGAGTGCAATTTGGACTGAAATCCGAAACGCATGATTACAGAATCGCAAGACGTACCGCGGAACGGGAGTGCGATTTGTAATCACAAGTTTGATTTCAGTCCACAATTGGGCTCCACAATTGGCGCTTTAAATTTGCTTTTTTTTTTTAATTTTGACCATGTTTGATAGAAGATTATGTTCTTAATTTGCCTGTTAACTATTTGTGAAATTTCAAAAAAATAGAAAACTCTTTGCAGTTTTTGATATGATAGTTTACTGTAGCTATCCATATTTATTGCCTGTTTTATGTGCAAAAAATTGCTTAGGCAGTCAAGAATAAGACATATGTATCTACATTTTTTGTTTATGCCCATTTGCCAAATCACATTTTTCTTAAAATCGATTGGCTGTTTGCATCCTATGATTAAATATGATTGGTTGACTGAAGTCAGCACTCTATAATGTGATTGGTTAAAAGAAGGTGCGATTTCAGCACGAATCGCACTGCTATAGGAGTGCGATTTGAGCTGAAGTCGCACTCCTGTGAACCAATCAGATTGCAGGAAACACCACTAATTTCAAAATGAATATAATAAATGCGGATATATTTTCTTTGTCAGACATCGCACTCGGAAATTGAAAGCTGGTGTAAATAGAGTCAAAAATGACTTGTCACGTAGAATACACGCGGTTTTCTCATTGTGGCATATTTGAAGTTGAAATATGATATATACACTCACATCACTCGTCAGATATTTCGAGGTCCATGCTCGATTGAAAATTCCTCTGTAGTTCAAAGCTGTTGTAGTCCTCCAGACCACTCTTGCTTTGCTTCCTAATAATTTCTTTCTGTTTTTCAGCAAGTGCGTGAGGTTTCCAACGAAATCTTTAAACTGAGCAAAAGGCAACATTCTTGCAAGGTGCATGTTGAAATTAAGGACACATAAGCTATTTGAGCTTTCCATTCCCGGTTGAAGAAACACTTCCCTGAGTGCGTCGAGTAGTATTTTTGGTTTAAATTCCACGGTTGCATTTCCATATTTTTCTAGTTCGTTGTATTCAGTTGTTTCACATTTCTCCATTCCATGAGGGTGCAGTTCACTTTTCCATGGATACAGGTGAAAATAATCCAACTTGCAACTATTAATTTGAAGACAGAATAACGAGTATCTTAGCAAGTCAAATACTCAAACACATTGGTAATTACTGTATATAGACGCTATCTTCTCAGGGGCGTCAAACGGAATCAAGCAGCTCAGCCGAACCCAAGTAATAGTAATTACGTACTTATTTCGCGAGTTTATGAACGAATTATCAGTCAAAACACGCGCCAAGGTACCAATATATATGTAACACATGCATGGAGATACCTATATGTCACGATTACGTGTTTGCACTTTTATTTGGAATGTATGATGTTCTGCAAGGTCATTCATAGGCTTGATTACAGCTCCCCCCGAATACCAGCTGGTGATCGAGCTTAGGTCATTCACGGGTGATATTTTATATTATCGAAAATTTCTAACCCCCAAAATCAGACTCCGAAATGCGATGAATCTCGATCAAAATAGCTTTACGAAGAAGCTCAATACGTTTAGTTAAAGTAAACGTTTTAACATGCAAAGTGCAAAAACGAATTTTTAGCCTAGCTATGTAAGCCTAGTTATATTAGCCTACAATTATTGAGACATCCTATTCGCCCCCCACTTCCCCCGCAAAACAATGTTGTTTTCATGATACCAAACCACAGTGTTAGCTGAAAACATTCACCCAACATTGTCAATGGGGAGAGGGGGGAAATAGTAAGAAAACTGATCGAATTATATAAGTGTAGATGTGTCAAAATGCCAAAAAATGTTTGAAATAAGTCTCATTATTTTTGCACGTGATTGTCTAGCTTATAACAAAGTGAGCTACATTCAATAGATTTTGTCAAAAAGCTATCAATAGCACATAAAGTGATTAATCGCTATAATGTCGGTCTAAACGTTTTAATTCGCGAAAATACCGGGCAAGCGTGAAAAAATATATGCCTGGCCACGGTGGGAATCGAACCTACGACCTTTGGACCTGACCGCGTAGCTCAGTTGGCAGAGTATTCCAAAGGTCGTAGGTTGGATTCCCACCGTGGCCAGGCATATTTTTCAAGCTTCCCCGGTGTGGATATACACTCAGAGTAACATCACAAACATAATATTCACCTGAGTACACAACACCAACACAGAAAAAGTCATATTACTAGATTGTATTGATATCGAAGGAACTAGACTCAGTTCCGAAATATCACATACTCGAACCGACCTGACCGCGTAGCCGAGTTGGCAGAGCATTGGGCTAGTATTCGAAAGGTCGTAGGTTCGATTCCCACCGTGGCGCCAGGCATATTTTTTAAGCTTGCCCGATGTGGTTATACACTCAGAGTAGCATCATAAACATAATATTCACCTGAGAAAACAACACCAACACAGAAAAAATCATATGTCCATTGTTAGCATAATATGAAATAATCCTACCAGCCTACATTCATAATATTCACCTCATGGCTGTATCACTACATTTCAGGGTATACTATATTTGTAAAGCCCAAATTATAATTTATAATTACCGAGTCAGTCGATGTACGCAGGCTCAAGACTAAATGCTATAAAGGGGCGAATTTCGGCCTGTTTAGTTTATATGTGTCAGAACAGAAGGCTGTTGAGAGATATTATTTACAGTATGTAACAACTAGAGCGATTCCCTCATTGTGAGGTAAGATATTCGTATGTATTTAGTATTGTTGTGAAGTCGACTTATAGGTAGGATTCATTCTTTTATATAACTTATTATTTAGAAAACCGACAAACAAACGTTATTAATTAATTAAAGTAAAGAAAATCGATCTGTCGTGTCTATCTCGTAACGGGGAATTCGAATACGCAGCACTTTGGTCGCTACAATATTTGTCGGTAATGCTCAAATTTATTTCTTATTATATAGTTTTGCAGTTCTGACTGAGTACAATCTTAATCATTACAGTGAATGGTGTTATCTGATTATCTGAAGCTGACATATTGAACATAAATGTCAACAAATAGTTTTTGTTCCCCATCAGATAGATTGTTCGGTTGTTCTACGATAGGGGTAGCCTTAAAGGTGCAACAAAAACTGACTTAGTATTTTTATATTTGATACTATACAGTATTCAGTGGCAAGCTAGCCATGGCAACTGGTCATGCTATGCTAATAACCTGCATCATTTGAATAATAGAAATCACTATGATTAAAAACTTTCATAGCATGTCCTGTTTCTATGGCTAGCTTTGCCACAGACAGTATTATAATGATACATACAAAAGCAAGAAATAATTATAAGAATTGATGGTATTCATATAAAGCCGCCCATGCCAAGAAAGTGGAATTAGATTATTTAGCTGAGCTTCGACTTTGTGCAAGGTGTTTGGTATTCAAATTATTAGAGATTCCCAGCAGCCTTTCGCGCTCGTATTCGACTTTTCCGCTTCGCTCTGGGGACAACCTTATTTGAAATAGCTGTATACGTTGAAAAGGACTTTTCTCACTTGCAGCGCGCCAAATATACCGGTGGATTTTTTGACCGGGGTGTGATTGGGGGTGTGTCATTGTTCTAGCCACTGAGCTATACTATATTACTGGAGGACCTGCTCGGGAAAAAAAGTGAAGCCAAAAACATGGCGGATTTCGGCCTTTGCTGACGCCATTTCCATGACACTGGTCCGTATTTCTCATGGTAATTACCACTGACCAGGCTGGGATCTGAGCCCGCTACAATTTCCACACACCCCTGGTTTTTTTAAAAAACTTTTGGTTTTTGAAATTTTGCTTGGGTTTTGTAGTATTTTCTCAATGATTTGAATCGATTTTTAAAATATTTTCGAGATGGTTTTTCTAAATTTGGTTATTGGTTCAAAGATGTGCAAGTCGTACGTGTTATTCTTCCCGGGAAAGAAAACAAAACCAAAATCCAAACCTCGCACTGATGAGCAAAGAGGATATTTGAATCAGCGAGCTAAATAAAACAGGTATTTCATTCAATTTTATTTATGCTTTATCTTATCTAAACGACGAAATGCACTCTTTTTGTTAAGAAAACAGCCTTTTGCTGCGTTTTTTGGTGTAATTTGGCATCTGTATATTTCATAACCTGAGTATCAGGCCCTCGGTATTGAAGAGAGCCTGACACAATTCGCCTCTACGGGCTTTCCACCCCCAGAATATCAGCCAATTAAAATTATTTCCGGTTGTAGCATATTTCCGGTTGTCCGCTACAGGCACAGAATAGGAAGTTATACCAGAAGCGTAACTCTAGTCGTTTCCCTTATTGTTTGACGTCCACGAAAATTTTAACTCGCTCACGTCAGGCCACGCCATCCTGGCTAGTACAGCCGGAAGTTTTTATCAGGATTTGGTAGGTACAAAGTGCCGGTTGTACTAGCCAGATGGCGTGATTGATGACGAATCGCTTGTACAAACGCGGACAAATATTTGCTCGAGTTACGCTTCTGGTATAACTTCCTATTCTGTGCTACAGGTATGTAAATACGCAAATTTCGTTATTTGCAGTTTTGTATAAATTTGAATAAATACGGAGAAAAATCGGTATGTTTTTGTCGAAATATCGACATGATGGAATTCTAAGCGTAAACTATGCCTCATTTGGGGAACCATAGCTCGATGGCTTTTTCCAGGCGTCTAACGAGACAACATTCGGCGCTCTGAATAGGATTTCTTCTTCCTCGGTCCTCGTGTCTTGTTAATAGTTTATTCGAGACAGCTATTCGCTTCAACTGCGTCTGACACAGCGGCTATTATCTTCAATTTCTGCCTGATGTTGGCATATTAGTTCGAGCGAGCTGACTACTATATCCTTGCAGGTCTTGGAAAACAGCTCGGCAACAAACTGATAAATAAGGCTTCAGCTTTCTGGAACTAAATATTTGAAAATTTCCGACATCCACATATTTTCGTTCTACGGCGACTATTACGGCGAGATATTTAGACACGCTTTCTACTATGACTATGTAGTTTTAGTTTTATACCGAGTAAAATGTTGCTGCAAAAGCGTTTTCAACGTCTTTTCGTACTTATTTTGTCATTTTTAGGCTTAATTAATTGAAAATAAATTTCAGAGATAAAGCACTTTTAACAGTATATTTACAAAATTACAAATTCTATTTTTGGTGTTTACATACGCCGGTCATATATTTCCGGTTTGCAAGATTTAATTATAAATGCACAAGATATACTGTACTGTAAACATGCATCTACTTGAAGAATGTAAAATGAACAGTGATGAGTGATGTAATATAATTCTGCACTTTAATATTTGGAAAACCTTTTTGGCAAATCTTGAGAATAATGGCTTTGGGAATCAATGTTGAAAATTAAAAACTGTCAGATAGCTGCATGGACAGCATGGTTAGAAGCATACATGTCATCAGATGAAACTCCAACTTTTGTTAATTGCCGATGTTCTAGTATTGGAATGAACAGTGTTATAAGAACCAATGGTGCTGAACTATTTTGGGTTTATTATAAAATATTGTTTATCATTTAGTTCTGGCCATTAACCTTACCTATTAAGTTACACATTGTGTCTTACTTTTTATTTTACTCTGGTGTGCACCCCCCCCCCCCAGGCTCTGGTCAACAGGGGTGCATGTGGGGGGGGGTGCAAAAATGATGTTTATCCCAATTCTAACCAACTTATGTTAAGGAATTCAGTTGGGTATCACTAGTTGACAATAGTGGAATAGCCAATATTAAATATTCTGAATTTTTTAAATGTTTTGAGAATCTAAAAATTTTCCAAAATGTTTTCTCAGAATGCTGGAAATGCCATTTCAGAGACCCAAATTTTAAAAATTTTCTGTGGTACTATGCCCGGCCCGGACCACCCTAGAAATCTCGTGCCTTCGGTGCTCGTTTCGCCATTGGTTAGCACCCCCCAAAAAAACTTTGCTGGATTCACCACTGCACCAGATGATTTTATATGTTGGGATAGATCATTGGTGTTCAATGGATTATCTCATAATACACAGTAGTTTGTTAACCTACTCTAACACCATCATTGGCAATGGAATTGAGCAGTGACGTAGCCAGAATTTCTAATTAAGGCCTTCAAGGGGGACTGAAATCCCCAGGAGGGGCCTGCACTAGTTTGAATAAAGTTTGTTAGTATGTAAAAATATATTTGGACTCCCAAGCTATCCATGTATAATATAGTACAATGTAAACTTTTTAAATTCTAGTTAATAAAGTGCCATTTTGGGGGGCTATTTTAATGTGTTTTGGTGATTTGAAATAGCCTTGCAGTTAACACATGTTCAACTCTAATTAATTACAAACAAGTTCAGAACATTTAAAATATTTTGACCCCCCCCCTCTGGTTACACCACTGGAATTGACTTGAGCCTTTTAGACCTCTGAATTTTAGTTGCAACTTAGAACAGTGTTCTGACATACAAGAAAATTGTAAGAAAATTTAAAATTTGTGCAAAAGCATTTCTCAAATAGGTCGTTCCAGAAAATATCCACATTCCCCCCACAGAGGAAATTTCTGCCGTTCAGAGGGGGAGAGGGAAAAAATTGTTTCTGATAATAATAAATGTATTAGGACATCCAAAGGGGTATGAGGGATTAACTTTCAATTTCCTCTGTGGGAGTGGTATGGGTGTTTTCTGGAATGACCCAATATAACTGTTTTTTTCCCAATCTAATCAAACTGTCAATCCTTGTACATGGGGAGGGGAAATTTTGGAGAAATAAAAATTGTGACCAATCAGGTTGGGGGTCCACCTGTAGGCCTGGTCATAGGCGCACAGGGCTGGGCTCAATTGTTGGGCAGACTAGGCCAGTCGGGCAATATTTACTTCACAGTTGGGCAATATTGGCTTATTATAAAAATAAATAGGAGAAATTATTCCCTTAATATTGGGGGAAATATGCTATATAATGGTCGAAAATTTAGTTCATTTTGATTATTATAGTCATTTAATATATGTGCTATCAGCAGTTTCTTTATGGTATTAAGTAACAGATCACAAGGTTTGTACATTAGATCTAGAGATTTAGAGGCACTAATAACTCAATAATAAATAGGCACTAATACAAACTCTGAGCCAGTGCACCCAGCATCCTCAAATTGGGAATAATTTGTAAATTTAAATATTTGTGTATAATTCATAATTTATCCTATTCCAATACAAAATGCAATAATGTAGAACACACAATTTATCAAATAAAGGTAAAAAAGGTGTTAAAAACTTTATTATGTAATATTTACATTGAATATCGTGGTTGAAGTTGTAGATTTATAATTGAAATTTCAATTTTCGAACGAGAAATGTTTCGTACGATGGCCGAGAAGGGCCATGACTGTAAACACTCGCCGTTTTTTTTTACCATTACACTCGTCGTTTTTTTCTCTTCAAAATTACACTCGCCGTTTTTTTCTTCAGTATTACACGCGACGTTTTTTTCAGTTATGATGCAATAATTACACGCGACGTTTTTTCAATACAATATTACACGCGACGTTTTTTCAATGCAATAATTACACGCAACGTTTTTCCCAAAAATTACACTCGCCGTTTTTTTAGAGTTACGTTTTAAACTGAGGGTTTCACTTCGGACGAAGATGGGAGCAATCATTTAAGGTTATGTGTGTTTCATCAAAACTTTAGTTGAGTTTTAACTCATGTAAATACAGTACACATGTGGCCAGACATCAAATTTGCATATCACGCTGAAATATGGCTTCTGCAGTAAACAGTAAATTATTGATTACGCGATGCTGTAAATCCCAAAATCCGAGAATATGGTAGGTCGTTTGTAGCTTGCTTCAGTCGCTGGCTATAAATCAAGTCTGTACGTCGAAGTATTTAGCGTAATTTTGCCACTTGGTTTTAGTTAGTGACCATTCTGCATTTTCAGTTTTTGTACGGAGGTTAGTTTGTACGGAATTTGTCTATTTATATTTTATATATAAGGATACCGCACTGTCTATAGCCACTAGAAACAAACGAAAATGCAGAATAGAAAGTAACTTACACCAGGCAAACACTACACGATATACCGTGTTCTGCAACCAGCAATCGAGGCAAACTGCAAACGACTACCAATAATCTCTGATTTTGCGATTTGAAGCATCGCGTAATAGAATCAACTGTTTACTATCGAACCCATATTTCAACGGGTTATGTATTAAATCGGATATACAAAGTTAGTAAGGCCATGAAATTTCACTTTCAGTC
>CACRXK020013658.1:0-13816 GCA_902702795.2 Paramuricea clavata
TGAACTTACAGTACAACTCACAAGACCTCGTCATATTGCCGGTTTCAATTTAAAATGGCATGGTTATGTTCATATGATAACAGTACAAATTGGATATATATAATGCTGTGATTGAGAATTGTGAAGTGCATTTGGAGGATATGATGTCAACAGTTTGATTTGCTTCCATGGACATTGGACAATAAATTGTATTGAATAACTGAAACAGACTGAGCAAGCTGTTGAATATTCCCACCATCGGGTTGTCTTTAGGAAAATACTGCTGTGCTGTATTAAAACTACTGGTTTACAGTGTACTGGCATCACATGAAAATATTCAAAACTTCCTGAGTCGATGTATTTTCCAAACGACTATACCAAAACAATATGGCTGAGTAGAAAGTTAACGTACAGTCTGATCCTGTACAGCGCACGTTGTAAAATCATGTGGACAACTCATTCTTTTTTAGATTATGATATACCTATAAACTGTCTGTGCCAATGTAGATAATGCCAATGTAAACTTGCTGTAGTGTGTGGGTATTTTACTACCTGAAAAATAAGCACAAACTCTGAAAAGAAACTCGATTGCCATTAAAGAATAAAAACTCTTTTTCGACCACCCCCTTTCGCATCAGATTACGACACAATTTTTCTAATATAAATATCTCGGCGAGTATTTACCCCCCTTGTAAATAAAAGCCACCATTGAAATCCTAATAAAATAACCTTTCGAACGGGGGGTCAAGTGCCGTCAGAGCATTACACAAACCGAAACAATCATATATTTACTCACCGCTTGGCCAAAGATTCTAGATTTTATATCTACAAGATCTTGAATATCTCTTGAACTTTTCGTCATTTTCTGAACGGCTATATGTGTAAAATACTCTTTGTATCCAAGCGCTTTCGTGTAGAAAGTTTCGTATGTATACGCCGACTAGAAATATTTATTTTGAATTTTTCAAGATATCGGGTTTTACTCGCACTTGCAAACATTGCGCAATAATTGGCCAATAAGAAGCTCCTGTTGGCCGGTATGACGTCAAACTCACGCGTGTAGGTGCAATTTGACCTTGCGAATCCATTTCTGGCCTTTCCAGGGTCATATGATACAAACGTCGCATTGTTTTGACGGTTTTCAGGCGTATTTCCGGTTGGGATTAACTCACTTCGAGCTCACAGTCGGACAAGAAATGGAAATATACTGATAAAAGATACAGATTTGAAGATACAGGCTTGCAAATAACACTCTAAATAGTGTTTTTGATGGGGATTCGAACAAGACTATTACAAAGACGATATGTGCGAAGGGGCCGAAGTTATTTTCAGCGAAAAGTATGGCTAGTCTATATTTTGTTCAGACAATTGCGTTATTTGATACAATATTATCGTGTTTGACTTTCAAAAGCCCATAAATCGTTACAATGTTAATAATGACTATAACTATCGTTTGGAACTAGTCTATCTTTTATTTCTGAATCGATTGGTGGTATTTCTGTCTTCATAGCATGCACTGAACCGAAGGTATGAAATTTATAGCCGTCGATCGCTCAGGATCGATACAACTGGGTTGTGATGCAAAAGAGTTTTAAAGAATAAACTAACACGTATTTTCCAGTTAGTAAAAGCTGACATTGGAATATGTGGATATAATAAATCAAACATATAGTTTTAGTTCTCTTAAGCCATTTGTATTATTATGTATATATTAATTAAAATTACTCTTACTAATGGACTGTACTACAAACAATAATGGACTGGACTGTACTACTGCCCTCCCCCTTGTGAAAATTCTGACCGGTACAAACATGTGCATTATATAAAAATAGGTACGCGACGCGTACATGTATCTGCGAAAAAACTTGATTCTCATTTTCATCACTTATTATAATAAATATAATAGCAAATAAGATTTTAAAGTCAAACATAGTACAAATCTAACAAGGCTGTAGACAGCACAGAGGGCAGCGGGGGCAACTCAACCCCCCCCCCCTCGAAAATTTAACTAATTTTATGTGATTATGATTGTAACTCGGATAATTATGCAGTCAAAAAATAAAAATTTCATGCAAACAATATTCGCAGTGTCTATTTAGTAAACTGTCACTTGTCAATCCATACCCATTTTGAAAACTTTATTGTAATCATATGAAGCAAAAGTTCTGTCACTTGTTGTTTACACTTGCCAACGTTAACTGTTGAGTAACATACACAAACTATTCGAGGAACATGCATTAATACTGTAGCATGCAAAGAGTCCATCATATATCGAAGACCACTGAATAGTAGAGAATGTTTTAAAGGTCATGAATGAAGTATATAATTAAATTCCAATATTGATGCAAAGAGTCCATCATATATCGAAGACCACTGAATAGTAGAGAATGTTTTAAAGGTCATGAATGAAGTATATAATTAAATTCCAATCCTGTGCACAGTTAATGATCATGATATACCACACTGTTCGGTTTAACACAACATATCCACACAAAAACAATTTGTGTTGTGGGAGAATATTGATTTGAGTAGAAGGTATCACAAGTTCAGTTTTGTGTATATTGTGTGCCATTGATCTGACCATCCATATAATATAGGATTATTGTAGCTGTTAAGTTATTACAGTATCCATACCATTGATACTTATGAATTTAGGTAAGATTGTCTTGCAAGTTGGTTGTTCTGACAAAATTATCTAGCCAATATCCAGTACATTTATTCATCATTCTTGCATTAATCTCTAGACAAAAACATTTATGTTAGAAAGCAAAATAACAATGTAATATTAAAGGAGGGAGGGTGGGGATTCTTTTATTAGCATTTGAAAATGTTTGTAAAAATTTTGTTTAATTATAAACTCTATTAAATGTGTAAAACCAAGATGTATAAGTATTGTAAACTGATAACATCTTTAACCTCCAACACTACATTTGATGACAGCTTAGTTGGACTGTTGTTTTGAGTTTATACAGAAATATACGACCAGGATTTAATTCAATAATTCCCGAGACCATTAGTTTCCTTTGGTATTGTTCATTGGCAATACTGCCTGCTATGTTTTGACTGTTTAAAATATTAGAGAAGTCACAGAAGGATTGTTTTACTGTATAAATCTTTTTGTGAACTATGTTGACAAATGGCTTAAAATATCCTCGAAAATATCCAATATTTTATACAGTGTAATATATTAATAAAAAATTCCAGAGTGCATTTCATGTACACAGTCTCTACGCCGAAGATACGGCAATATTAACTATAGATAGTATACAGTAATTTGCCGAACTCATGTATTAAATATGTGGGATATATATTTGCACAAATTTGGTATTTAAATCTATAATATATGGTATTTGACTACTTACCAGATGAGGATAAGATTCCATGTTGATAAATAACTTCGGAATAATATCGCAAGTAGAGAAAACAAGACAGCCAATTCAAGGCAGATACAAAAATATCAAGATATTTTTGAAAGAATAACACGATTTATACACGAGGCCTGACGAGGCTAAAGTATGCCCGTTCGCAGGTTAGATGCGGGCACGATGTAAACAATTGATGTAAACTGATCGCTGATTGGCTTAAATTGGCATAAATTGGCTGAATTATATAAGCCCGTCGCTGAATGGCTAGGGATACGGTACGGTACGGTACGTTTGCGATAGCATATATATCTGCTTCCCAGATACAAAAAACGTTCATTGTACTATATATATTATCCTTGGATAGTGTTAGAGTCCAAATACATCTTCACATAATAAACAAACTTTATTAGAACTAGTGAGCTCAATATCAAACAGAAACATCGACTCAACATGACGGGATAGGACGTAACTTTGGGCTTTTGTGCAGAAGTACAAATTAATCCAGTTCATATAGAGATCTTTAATTCAATCACTGGATTTGATCAAGGCATCATGGGTAAGCTTCGGTTCGAAGCCCCGTCCGCCCTTTTCGAATGAGCACATGCTTTGTTACAGTAACGCGATATAAGCACGAACCATTTTCATCGAAAAGAACCTTTTATGGTGAGTTGTATTGTCTTCATTGTTAATATCTTTTTGTTTTTACGATTGCTTGTAATTAATAACTACTAGGAATCACGATTAGACGTAGTAAACTCTTTTTTTTTCATTTGCGGAATATTTTCACAGTATGCGGCCATGCGGCGGCAGTTGTACTCCGACTCCGTGTTCGAAATTGTAGTGCTAACGACAAATCCACCTATTGTACAAGTTTTCAGGTATAAATTTATTTTAATGATAAAGTTCTCATTCTTTTTAGATGAGTCAAGAACACCAAGGAGCTTCAGGTATGTTTTTCGTATATTTTAAAGGATTTGTGTTTTAGCCTTATTAAATATGCATTTTACATATGGCATTGCCGGGTTTTTTATTGTTTTTGCTCATCCAAAACAGTAACAAATAAGGATAAAAATTACTGATTTCATATCTCTCTCAGAAAAATCAGGTAAAGAAGTAAGGATTCGTAAGGGATGGTTAGGATGCTGTCTGTATATGATGGAATGACGAAGAAAACGTGCTTGGCCGTTAGCATGAATTTGACCACGGAATACCTCTGACCCTGCCCTGTCCGACATCAAAAATCTTGATCGAAATTCCTTTATTCCTTCTTTATAGAACAAATAAATCTGCCCGTCTTCTAGTGATTTGAAAAAAAAAGGCAAAAAAATGTCCAGTTGTTTCAAGAAAGCAAATTTTCCATTTAGATATAGATGTTCCTATATCACATTCTGCCATACAAATTACCAAAAGGGGTAATATCAAAATCCTCCAACTAACATAAAACCACCATACAGGACATATTAAGAAGCGTTTCCCATAACAATATATAAACATCCTGTACCATTAATTAAACAACAAAAGGCAAATCACAGGTGAATTTTTGAAGTCAAAGCCAAAGGAACAGCCATGATAATGTTATCACATTGTTCTCTATTATATGAGCTTGCAATGTTTAAGAAGTGCACATTAATTAATTAAATAAATAAAATGCCATGACAATCTGGCCTCATACCATCCTCTCTGATAACAAATTGTTATAGATGCATTATCATACACTGTGTTCCACTACCAATGTGTAAAAATGTAATTGCTGTTGTGGAACAACTATGACCTATGTTGCTCATTCTTTCAATATCCTAGGCGTAAAAAAATACTTGTGCTTCCGGTTCCCGACTGACCCTATTTTTTTTCTGCCGACCCTATTATTTTTTCAATGCGAGTGACTGTGCGACCCTATTTTCTCCAGGTGGGTTGCAGGCTGCCCATACACCGCGCCAAATGGCGTCTGTTGTCACACTAATTAATTGTTGAAACAAATTACCTAAATTCGTCCATAGGAAATATGCATTTCTAGTTAATATTGATGTCGGGACTCTCTACTGCAAATCGCCCAGCAAAAAATGCCAAAACCATGAAAAAAGTATTTAAAAAAATTAATTTCCAACCTACCAACCCTAATTTTTTCACGATATGAAACAAGAACCACAAGGTTTTTTTACGCTCTACCATCATATGTTCAAATATCTAATAAATGTCACAGTTTAATCTGTGATAAAAATAGTTCTTGGAGACTTAAAAAAGGTTTTTCTGCAGCTACGTCAGGTTTCTCTGCAGTTAACAGCTGTCTGAGTCTCTTTTCACAAATCAAATAGATTGTTCGGACATTTTCTCTAAAGTACATTAGCAATTGGCTAAAGCAAGAGTTGTTTATTGTTATTCATTGTTGTTTTCTGATTATATCATATCAACATTAATGTTTTTTTATAATTATACAGGCGATGCAAGTGATGATGGAATGGATTGCTACCTGCATAGCATTTCTACGGTGCAAAAAGCACAATCGTCAAACAGAAAGTATTTTAATTGCATTGTGCAGGGCAATGACAGGCCTGTGAGAGCAGTTTGCTACTCGCCAGAAAAAAGGGCAGAACTTAAAGCCCTAGCTGCAACAAAAAGTCCAGTTAAAATGAGAAATTTCAAGCAAGCTGACACATCTGATGATATCATCATTACGAAATGGACGAAGATGACCCCATTGGAAAAAGATCAAATCACATTCCCATATTCTGACGAATTGGCCGCCAGCACAAGTGGAGAACCAATTAAATTATCTGCTATCCATAACCTCGCTGGTGAGCAACTGATATGCGTAAGAGGTGAAGCATCAAGCATATCTGGCATCAAAATGGTAACAACACAGTATTCAGGCAGCACCCAAAAGCAAGAAGTAATAATCAGAGATCCGACTGCTTGTGTAAAGGTAGTCCTTTGGGGAAGGTATGTAAATTCCCTTGAAATCAATAAAACATATCTTTTCAAAAATCTCCGGGTGAAAGTTACCAAATATGAACGCTACCTGAATACCCCACGTAAAGATGACTTTACTGCGACACAATGCCAAGAGTTTGATACCCCTCTTGTGCCACTGGAAGAAGATGTAAACACCATCTCAACTTTCTCTGGCTCTATTCTTGGTGTACAGAAAGCCTCCAAATCCCTTGCATGTGTAGGCTGTCATAAAAGGTCTGTCAATGTAGAGGGAAATAAAGCTGTGTGCCAGGCATGTGACCTTTCCCAGATCGCAACACGATGTCCCAGCTTCTGGTCAGTCCGATTGTTAGTGAAACCAGATGAATCGTCCAAAAATGTCCGTCTGATTCTTCCCAGTCATATGCTAGAGAAGTTTGTTGCCATCACTGGTTCTTTAGTGGAACTGGACACCATTTCAGAGGAAGATTTGGTTTTCTCAATACTTGATTGCTGTTGCAAAAAATTTGATTTTACATATGACAACATTGGAAATGAGATTACTAACATATCACTTAGTTAGTACCATATATTACATGGCTGCATGCCTTTGTTATTTATGCTCCTCATAAAATTTGTGCTTCTCAAATGTTCTGAAGCACTATGGACTTCAATTCAAATTAGTTTGTATTGACTTTGTGTTAACATTTCAAAGACTTATGTCTTCTTATTATAGTATGAAGCACTATGGACTTCAACTTAGATTACTATTAGCCATTGATATTAGGTATTTACATAATTACATGTAGGTTATGTTTAGGTTATGTTTTGTCACTATTTATAATGGGGAAGTAAAGGTTAACTATTGATATAATTAGCATTAAATAGCAATAAATAGCGCTAGCCTGTTAGCCATGCTATTTGTTACTTACCTTGCTTTTAATAATATACAATTTAGTTCAGTTTCACATCCCCAACAGAGTAACAAAAGAAAGCTCTGCTTGTGTTAAGAAAAAATAAGATCTTCCAAAATTCTATACTTTCTGTAATATATATTCCCTTTGTGTTATATTCAAATAAATTAAAACTTGTTTTATTGCAGATTGCAGTATAAACATTTAAACAAATATTAACATTTGAATTCAAGCTGGTGAACTGTCATCCTCGTCCCCAGGACCTCTCGGCCGCGTGCGTCCTCCCCAGTCCTAGGCCCTGGGACACACGGAACCGGAAGTGCAAGAAAACTTGCAGTAGTTTCTAAAGCGCATGCTCTTGAAATGGGACACTTTAGCACCCGTAAGAATTTTCACAGTGAAGTATTAAGAAGAAACGAAGTATTTGTGTTGACATATGTTGATAGAATAATTTTGCCCAGCGAAAACTGCTCAACTTCTGCGACATAGCAGTTCTCTGAGAAGCCAATCAGATCTCTTCCTTTAGTCGTCTATCCCAGAGCCTAATTTTCAACGAGTGACCGAGTGAAAATGGCTCTGGGGACGAGAATGGTGAACTGTATAAAAACCATAGAACTTGCTGTCTTGCTCAGTCAACCAGGTTGACTCTGAGGTTGACCGGTGTAGCCTGCGTCACTGCGTGGCAGGCTCAAGGGAGAATATTAGCCTGCCTCCTGCAAATATATGTACGGCAGCACTTCACTTGCGATAGTAACTTCTAGTATAATATATTGTAGGCCGGTTAGGATGGCATAGCATACTATGAATCTCAGGGCAAGCGAAAACGCGGATAGAGACTAGAGTCGTAGGATATTTACTTGTACTAAATCTCCAAGTGTAAAAAGTTCCCTAACATACGTAACTGAGTGTCAGTTTAATTTACAGTCTTAAAATACAGGAATTGACTAATAGACACACGTACGTTGAAATATTATTTATAGCTATGACTTCATGCAAGGCCTACATTATTTTGTTTGTATTTTTGTCATTTTGATCACAGGCGGCCCAATCTTAACCCTGGGTGCCAGAGGTTCCTCCACGCTCGTAGGGGGGATAATGAGGGATACACGAGGATTCAAGCTGGGAGGTGGCGAGCGGGAAGAACCTCTGGAACACTTCTATGGTTTCTCAGATCGAACCGCACCAATCACGATGCTTAATAGTGTGAAGTGATCCAGAATCTGGATCACAGTGTTAATTGGTTAACAGGGACTTATTAAAACAATGACTTTCATTGGCTGTTTGAAACGTATGTCCTTCAAGATATTATCGTTCGGAATCCGTACAGGCATACTATAATAATATAATAATATTATATTTATAACATAGTCAGGCGTAAATATATATGCCTCTAGTTTTGCGAGTCTTGCGAGAGGATTTCAACAACTTGGTCGCGGTTTATTCGATTTTGAATTTTTTTACTGGACTGTGTTACGAAACTCAATAAACATCAAGATGATGCCTTGTTTCTGTGTTTCAGTTAATGCATCGCCGTGATATGTTTGCTATATTGCGAAGAGGGAATTTCGTGTGCGTGGCTGTCTAGTAATCAAGCATATATGTCAAGACAAGATGGGAGTCTTTATAGGCCTATTTATATCGAGGCGAATTACCCGGCAAGTCGAGTTTATTATACTCGTCAACGACAAGATCCCAGCTATATTATAGAAACTTATACAGTAGTAAACCCGGGGGACTGTTTACATGTAGTAAAGAGTATAAACTCGCCAGTGACGAGTTCGCGGCAGAAAGAGGCGAGATATTGCCTTAGGCGAGATGAATAGTTACCATATTAAACAAAAGATGTTCGGGTATTTGTTAACTCGGCCGCCCGAGATCGAATGTATGTGTATAAATGTATGTGCTTTGCATTTGAAATATAATATATTGTTCAAAAATACATACGAATCATTAGATAAGTTTTATTCGCCAATTGCAGAGTAACTCGCCTCCATATAAACATGGCCTTGGACGGCAAATATTCGTTTGTATTATGTAATGAACAAGGAATGCTTCAAAGTTCAATCTACCGAGGCGACGATCCTTTTATTGTATAATACTAAAATATCCACTGTGAATAACAAATTCACCACAAACTCGACAATACACGTCTCCGCTTTTTTGTAACACTTTTAACAGGTGTACGGTCTAATGCCATGTGGCCATATAATATTATTCGGTTTATTTTACTATAAAGAGTCGCTAATTTTAATTTTTTGTTTTGAAATTGACACATTCTGTCGCAATTTCCATCGCTCAAATGTTCGGTTGAACACGCTCAAATCATCATCAGTCAAAAATAAATACGTGTCCTATTGGCTAACGTTTGATTGACATGTGACATTTAAAACAGTAAAAGCCATAGAAGTGTTCCAGAGGTTTTTCCCGCTCGCCGCCTCCCAGCTTGAATCCTCGTGTATCCCTCATTATCCCCCCTACGAGCGTGGAAGAACCGCTGCCACCCAGGGTACCCAATCTTACCCTGTGTTATTAATTTATTACGTTATATCTTTATATAATAGTATAATGAAAAGCACTTACATGTGTTTCCTGAAAGATTTTAACGAGAACCGGCCAAGATTGGCGTTGACAAGAGGTTAACGGCCTTAGTTGGGGTTGACATGAGGATTAACAGCAGGAAATAATACAAGGCTGGTCACTTTGACCGTTAATTATTGGACTATTTGGGACAAACGCTGACAGAAATCAATCGAATAACGCGAACTTCGGCTGTCGCGTCGTCGCCAAATTACGTTACATCGGAAGAGCGATAATTTTCACATAAAATACTTTTCTTAAACAGAATTTAACAATAATCTTCCTGCAGAAAATGCCAATTGAAACTTACAAATGTCTAATCTTCCGAGGTTTGTGACTGGTATGAATTCACGGCCTTCAAATTCGAATTACACACTGCATTGTCATTGGTCGGCTTTCAAAACAACAACAGGACATTCGCAGAGGCCATTCACTAACTCCCCAAACGTTCGCTCTCTTACCGGAAATATCCTGTTGTTGTTTTGAAAGCCGACCAATGACAATGCAGCGTGTAATTCGAATTTGAAGGCCATGAATTCATACCGATCACAAACCTCGGAAGATTAGACATTTGTAAGTTTCAATCAGCATTTTCTGCTAAATTCTGTTAAATTCTGTTGTTTTGTTAAATTCTGTTTTTTAATATACTATTTATATAAAGATATAACGTAATAAATTAATAACACAGGGTAAGATTGGGCCGCCTGTGATAGCTTAAGATCCACGACGTCGACGTCAGCTAGGACGTCAGGGCGAAGCAAAGGCCTGAGAATAGGACGTCGTCCAAAATAAGTCAAATAAGTCGATAGTTCAAGTATCTACGACGTCAAATATTTAGGGCGGCAAGCGGAAGTAAATTGGTAATAGTTTTTGAAGTGTGCATGTGTCTCTCTCTTTTGCTCGCCGTCCGCCAAACGTTGACAACCTGACAACAAGAGTTTTACCGTCGTAAATACAAGAGAACAGCAAACGGTAATAGTTCGCACGTCTCTTTTAAATTCATTTTTAAAAGGATTTAAATATTTATAGTTTAAATGTCTACGTCGTGAATCTTAAGTGGAAGTTTATTTATTTAGGACGACGTCCTAGTCCCAGTCCTCTGTTTGGCCCTGACGTCCCACTGACGTCGACGTCGTAGGTCTTAAGCTATCTATTACAGACCAAAAGCCGGCCAAAGGTCATGTTTTCAATAACAAACAAAGATAGCCATCTATTCTCAACAAATAAGAAGGTTTTTTTGGGGGTTTTTCGGGCAAATGTTTGTTAATTTGAAACTGATTTCAGTTCGTAATTTATAGTAAGAATCGGCAAGTCAGAATAGTATTAAGAAGCATATTGTTTTCCAGCAATAATTTCATCCCTCCCCCCGGTAATTTTTTTTCGAATTTTTAACAAATTAAGAATTTTTAGTGTTCCGGTGTTCCGTGTTCCGGAATGATGCTGTTCTGGTGTTCCGGTGTTCCGGTGTTCCGTTGTTCCGGTGTTCCTGGTTTTACTAATTGCCGGTCATTAACTCCTCTTGACCTATTCTAATGCTTTGCTAGGTCTCTAATTACTAACCATTATATCTTTAATTTACTAATATTTTTAATGATAGGTTGTTTTTCATCCCTTCCTCTTATTCGTAACCGTTTAAAATGTAACCGTTTAAAATTTGTATATATATAATACATCCTTATAAATAAGTTTAATTGCTCTGAAGATGTTGTGAACAATACATCGAAATGTTAGCCAATAAATTTTATATTTTTGTTATGTCTTGGCTGCAGGGACGCCGGAACACGATCCGCTCTACAGTTTCAGATTCAAGTTTCAGATTCAGATTCATATTTAGATTTGAATATGAAACGGGGGTACAAAATGTGGAATTGCTCTGTCACTTTTCACGGAATAATCGTAATTGATCAACGACATCCATTATCAGACTATTGCGCATTTGACAAAACTTAAACTATACTTTAATTTTTAGCTCATAACGTGAAGCCAGGAAAAATCGCAGAAACTACACGATCAACGCATGAATTCTTACTGTGCCATGTTTGTCTTGACCTGTCGACAAATTTATATTTCGCTTTGTATCGTAAAATACGCATGTAGTTCCCAAATTTCTGGAAGACATTCTTTAGTACACTATAGCAAATCGTATAAAGCAAACTAGGTTTTAAAAACTTTAGTTGTTTTGTCAGGAAAAATCGCAAATCATAGATCATGAGATACGGCTTTTAATTTGTATAAACCTGAAGCGAACGTCAACAACGCAGCTGAGAGAATAAACACTTCTCACGCGTCGCACGCTTAGTTTGGAAGATTCGTCTGCGAAAGACATTCATCTACAACTACAGTCGAACCTCTATTAAGCGGCCACCCTCGGGGATCTGCTTGGTGGCCGCTTAATAGAGGTGGCCGCTATAAATAGAGGTACGCAAATAATAGACCCTGGGCGTAGCTTTTGAGGTGTAAAGTGGCATGTGTTAAAACATAAATTTTAAGCCTTATTTTACAAATAAAGCAAATTAGGTCGACTTTTATTTTCGGCCCTCTTGACAAGGTGTATATGTTTATGCAAAACATTCTATTGTTAACAAGGGAGTTAAGATATGGAATTCACTCGATAATGAAATTAGCAGTATTACATTTTATTGTACTTTTAAGAAAAAGTCAAAAGTATTATCTGTAAACTTTGTTCAATTAGCTCATTATATTACTTTTACTTTAAAATTTTCCTTACTTTATACTTGTATTTGTAAATATTCCTATTTTCTTTCGACAATATATGATTAACTTACCATATAAAACAATTGTAAAAATATTATTGAACTAGGGACCTTTGAACAAAAAGCCTGAAAGGGTTTCATGAAGGCTCCTAGCCCGTCATATTTTATTGTATACTTTAGATTGTAAATATTAACTTTTTCATATGGGCAAATAAAAATTCAATTCAATTCAGGTGTTGCGCCAAGTAAATCCTGCAGGCTGGTCGCTTAATAGGGGTAAAAATTGACATAGAACATCATTTGGGACCGCTCTTTGGGTGGCGCCGGCCGCGGCCGTTTAATAGAGGTGGCCGTTTAATAGAGGGATAGTTTATAGTATATGTATTACAAACATTTCGGAACTTCGATATGTGGCCGTTTAATAGAGGGTGGTCGCTTAATGGAGGGCCGCTTTATAGAGGTTCAACTGTATCACAAAATTATACAACGCACTTGTTATTTTCAAACAGCTTGTTGTTTCGGCAGGAAAAATCGCAAAGCACAACCAGTGTTGGAATCGAAAATCCGGGCGGACTATCACCACAGTTCGTTTAGTCTGATATAAGCGATGTTTTGTTTGTCTTCACACTGAAGCTTAGCCAGTTGACTGTAAATTATGCTGAAGTTTGAATTATGTCAAAAGCAGCCCAATACCTTTTGCAAAAAAGGTCTTGGAATCGTTTTTTGAAAAAACGATAGGATGTCAGCCGCCCCCGGATATTTTTCGTTAAGATTCAAATTTCATGTAGATTCAGATTGAGTTTCAGATTCGAGCTGAAACAGCGTTAGTCTGCGTAAATCCTTCAACCACAGCAACTGTATAAACCGGCAGATATCGTGCAAAGAAAGACATTCATCTACATCACTGTGCGCTTCATTCTGTGTGGTTTTATTGCGATTCAACAAACCATGTCCGCAGGAAAAATCGCAAAAGATTGTTATTTTAGACTGCTAGCTCTTGTACATGCAGACATGGCTTGTCAAACAGTTGTTGTTGTATTAGTCCTCATTTTTTAATAAATAAAGGCGCTATTAAACCTTTTCAAGGAGGACATCTTTTAATGCATTAAATCTGACAATATGAAGAAGTTTGAGAGTTTGAAAAACGTTTCCGTTGCTCAGGAAAAATCGCAAAACACAACAGAGGAGTTCAGGGGCGGATCTAGGATTTTTCGTACCTCAGTCAAATTTTTTTGGTGGACGGGGGGTTATCGGCGCTGGGTGTGGTCTCGACTGGGCGTGGTCGACTCCAGACGGGGGGAGTGGGCGCTAAATAATTTTTATGTTGATAGTCCGCCACTGGATTTTTAGAATTTTCCGT
>CACRXK020013659.1:0-13815 GCA_902702795.2 Paramuricea clavata
TACTTAATACGAAAATACAATGACTTCAATCACCGTGACCTTTCACAAATTAACATAAACTCAGATAAAAAAATGTAACAAAAACTTAGGTTTAGTTTTCAGATCATCATGCTTCACCGACTATGTATTATAATTAAACCCCGTGCGTTGAATAATTTGTCAAAACTATTGTAGTAATAGCAAATATTATAACAAATATTGATATATTGTCTAAATTCAATATTATTGAATTTATGATCAGATTTATCCCCAACACAGTAATTTTCCAAGGGTATGGAATCCATATTCATTTGAGCTTCCTGTATCACCAAATCTCAGTTGCTTCACAGGCAACGTGTTCTTGTCCGTCAAGAACCCACTGTCTTCACGAAGATTTTGGTCATTGAAATCACAGTTGCAACGTTTACCTCCAACGCAGCTGTTGTTCATCCCACATGCACACTTTCCACTGTCGACTGCTGCCCCACCCCAGTAATTCATCCGTTTACCTTGAAATTCAGAACCAATAGAGTAAATGACTGCGATTTTTAGCCTTTATATATTTTTCCTGTTGCAACATATTGTGTTCAAACAATATTTGGGGACTATATATACAGTTGCTTGATTGCGAAGGGTTGCTGCATGCATGCATGTCAATGCTCCTCTATATAATTAGTAAATATTCATAATTCCATGATGCGAATAAATCGATTTGCGTAAAAGTTTAAAAGTTCTTTCATTATATAGCGCCGTATCCCTTTTTAATAAAGCCATATTTAACATTACCTTGACGGGAGACCCACCATGCATCACTCATTAGGCTACCGTGACATTCGTATTTGATAAACTGTTCACAGTAACTAGACTCGTTTATAACTGCAACAATCTGCTCTATTGTGACGTCATATGTAATGTCCTTTCGATATGAACCTCTTTGTTCATATCCATTTACTTTGGTTCTTGATTCACTGTTGTGTCCAATCACGGTCACTCCAACTTCATTCTTCGAGGTCATATCACAATATACTGCAAATGGTAACGTGCCACCACCCTGAGGACCTATTTTGAAAACTCCATTTCTGAGACCAGGGTATTTTTCTTTCAAGACACTACAGGTTACATTTTGTTTCCTGACACCTGTTAAATATATATTTTTTTCAGTTCATCTAGGCTCTAAATTAACTGTTTGCTTGGAAGTGTTGTTAGCGTGAATAACGCGACGTTATTAACGTCACGTTTTGTTCAAATGATAATACCTTCTCCTTAGTATGTATGCTACATACGCTATCAATTTTCGATTCTGTTGTTTCCCTTATATCTGCCATTATACACGATCAGATCTTTGTCAGCTTTGGGTATTTCATGAATTTTTAAAGTGCCAGAAATATGATTTTTGATATGCGTGATATTTGTTTTGGTCATTCAAAGAAGAAATGTAATATATCATTATACTATAAAATCATCAACTTTGTCAAAGTTGCCAGATATGATTCCAGTAAGATGGTATCGTAACTGGAAAAAACCGAGGCCAGGGAAAACTAATTCCATGACGTCGAATGACATCATATCCGGGATCTTTGATTGATGGTGAAAAAATTGATGAGGTTTTTCACTTTCGAGATATATTCAATTTCTCTTATTAAAATGATCCAAATATATTGCTTTGAGTTACTAATAGTTGCAATTTAAGATTCGAGAGTTAATACTACTACTGCAGAATTACAGTTTCCTGGAACATATTTATTTTAATACACTCGCGGCAAAGTAGGCCTACGTCACTTTGGCTATTGATCCTCGTTTTTATGGTTGAAACGTTTGGATTTAGCTAAAGTGACATACACTAAAACGAGGCTCTATGGCCAAAATGAGCTACTTTCCAGAAGGGTATATATTTTGGTACACGCGTATTTTTATTTTATACGTATATTTTGGTTGTGATCTCCATGCATGACACAATACGGTACGAAACATTATGTAAATCAGATATATGATAGTGCTTATACCATGTCTTTATGGAAATTCCTCATATTATTTCATATGGGAAATTTTATATAATGTGGGGTTCACATGTGAAGTTCTGGATTTTCACATGTGAAATTTTTGGCTTCACCCATTTTTTTCACATTTGAAAGCAAAGATTCATATGCAAAATTATTAATTAAACCTGTGAAATTATTTTTTCGCATGTGCAATTGAAACACTTCACGCCTGAGAAATCATTGTCAGATGTGAAATAATTCGCAAAGGTATCGTGGAAGGAAGGGGGACCGCCGCCCCGAAAGTACCGGTATTTCCCCCCCAAAAACAAAACAATACATGCATGTAAATAAGCAAATGTATTGATTTATTACCGTGATGATGCATTAGCATTCTGTTATGATGCATTAGCATTCTGTTAGCGGAACGCCTTAAATTTTAACTAGTGATTTTTGTTTTATATTCAAAGCCTGGAATTTTCCTGGTAGTGTTGGTATAAAAATTTAAGGTACTGTACCTTGTTGTGCTTCATAGGTGCACTTTTCATTCTTTTTGTACTTGGTTTCGTTACTGCACTGCATAATTTTAAAATAAAATAAAATAAAATAAAATAAAACAAAGCAAATATGATTATAACGGTTATATAATGTAATTTTCAACTTCATCTAAATATGCTTGAGGCACGTTTTATTACAATCAAGTTATTATAGCATTAATGTAAAACCACAAGCATACTAAAAAAATTCAATATCTCCCCTCGTACTTTATATGTAACATATAGGAACAATAAAAGACATGATGCTTTGACGGTTATACGCAGGGTGTTTCAAAAATGCTTTCCATGCACTGTCAATCCATAATTGATACGTAATTCATCAAAATACCAAGCGTTTTCCTTCTACACTGATTATAATCGTTTAAGGGGACACTTGTCCAGATTATGGAAATTAGATTCAAAGATGTTGTAAAGTCCGTTCTGCGCATACGTTCTGCGCCGGTCTACATTCCAATGATCGGGACCCGATCATTGGAATGTTATTAATATTTCGCACCTTCCGAATTTTCTTGAACATAATCTTTAGTCTGTATTCATTTACAAGCATTGCAAACCAGAAGAGTGTTAAAAATTCAGTATAATATATATCTAATCATATTTTACAACTGTAGCACTGCGTTGAAAATGTAAAGAAAGCGTTTGTTTACATTACTGACTTTACAGCATCTTTAAAGTATTTCAGAACATTAAGGACATTTTAAATGAAATTTCCAGACTGATGATCCTGATCGTATCTAAACATATGATATGCGATCCATAACATCAAGTTTTTATGTGATTTAAAAACTGGTAAAACATAAATCCCCTAAATTTGATAATTTTTCAAACTTTTTGTTCGATAATAGGACTGGTTCAGGGCACAGAAATCACCAGTTTAATTAAGAGTAGACAGAAGGCCATTTCCTATAAAATAGCTGCTAAAGTCAATGTACGTTAGACCTAATTTCCATGATTTGGACAAGACAGTATATTGGTGTCCCCACCTTAACTCCGAAAGCAAATGTCAGGTTAGCAATTTTATCAGTCGTGGTAAAATTAACGATGGAATTTTCCATCATGAAAACATTTTTACCATTGCACTCATAAACATTCATTATTTGTATGTCATATACTTGCGTATCTCAAATTACGACTTACCAGAATTTCTTGATAATATATCCATCCTTTTTCTCCACCCTTGACTACGTTTTTAGTTAGGTTGCCGAGTATGCAATTCACCTCTTCTATGCTGCTCGGTTTAAATTTAAATGCCGTACATGATGACTTTTTCACACAGTAGAGGAAGCATTGTCCTTCACGGGCAACGCGATGACTAGATATCACACTGGCATTTGACAAAGCAAAGCTTCCTTGAATAAGAAAAATTATTGGTGGTGAAGCAACGAATATTGGTATGGAAAAACCTATAGTTTATTTATAATTAATTAACAGCGGACTCGCGGTCTTATAGTTGATCTTATAATTAACAGTGGAATTTGTGCTTGCAGTTGCTGAAGCATGGAAAATGGAAGAGTGTAAAAGATTAATACAAAAGGTTTTTAATTTTTTGTCCGTATTTTCATGTATGTTAGGGAGTTTGCAACCTAGAACGGCAACGACAACGGCAAAAATAATAGTTGTTTATATTGTTGTACTTGAGCCAAAGTATACATTACTATACACTTAGTTTGCCTGTTTAAGTATTTCTTCTCTCAAACAACCCTTATAATAAGTAAAAATAGTCCTCGAATTCAAATAAAACACCTCAAATAACATCGAACGAATTAACTGTTGCCGTAGTCATGCACCGTGAAAATGATGCAAACACGTACTAGTTAAGTTCAACAGCTGATTAATTCCACAACGTTTAAGACCATGTAATTTACATTCGCCTTTGTCTTTAAGAATCAATGCTATTGTTGATGACCACGTTGCCGTTGCCGTTTTAATTTGCCAAACTCCATATTAAGCCTGTTAATAGCCTGCGTGCAGGCCCAAGGGAACTGATAGTGGGCCTGCAACCATCGCCCGGTATTTTGAAATACGCCCCTTTTCATAACACGCCCCATTCGCGCGTCAATTGTCAAAAAAGAACCAATGACAGCACCCAAATATTAACAAACAAACTCGCATTAAAATGTTGCGGGGTTTTCTCTGCTTATTCAGAACACTAATAAACAATGTGTAAATGGCTGCGTTTTAACTCCAAAAAAGCAAGCAACGCAGTCAGTAATTGCCAAATTTGCAAGTGCTCATTTTCAACTAAAATCGGAACAGGCAAATTAGGACGAATTTCAACAGAAAACCAGTCTCAAACTTCAAATCATGAGGGAAGTCGTGCGACCACATTAGGATTTATATTATGTGTGCTTCGCTGTCGCCATTGGCATTGTTATAAATAAATTGTCTCACTTATCAGATCGTGTGTGCAATTCTTGTTGGCGGCGGAAAGTACGAAATTTATTTCATTTATTTCATTTGGTAAAGAACTCTACAAAAGAAGAGAGCGTTCCGAGTCCAGATCGTTTCGTTTCAAACGGCAATTTAATACCGCCTTCTGTTTCGCTCTCTCAGCGAAGCCTTGTAAATCGCAAAGTGTTTCGAATAGGCTTACAGTCCTTACATGCAACTGCATCTCAACATCAACCAAAAGATAATTTTCTTGAGGAAGTGAGAACACATAACGTATCAACTGAAGTCTGTTTGAAATTAATGAAACTCAAGTAAAGGTTACTATAGTTTACCCCAGTCGTAATTTGCTATTCCAACACCTCACGACAAGCAATCCCCATTGGCATAACGGCAAAAACATGTCTTCCTTCAAGTAAACAATAAACAGTCTGTTCTTGTTCCATTTGTAATCGAAAAAAGTGATCAATTTTCAAATTTTAAGCTTATCGAGAGCCTTTGTCTATGCCTTTGTGATGAATCACTGTTCCCTTGGGCCTGCACGCTAGGTTAATTAATTACCGATCGCCTCAGCTAGCCAATGGGAATTTAGCCGGCGGTTCGGCCGGCGAAAATCGAAAACATGGGGTGATGGTTGCAGGCCCACTATCAGTTCCCTTGGGCCTGCACGCAGGCTAGCCCGTTAATTTATACGTCGAATTTCGGTCGCTTCGAATGCAATTCAAACAATAGATAATGAAGCTTAAAGGGTATGAGCAACAAAAAAAATTATTGTTTCATCTGAAAGAGCATCAAAAAATAAGCCGATTGGCCGTTTAATGCTCTATTCTATCTCATCTAGTTCCGAAGTTATACGCAAAAATGGGCAAAATATAAATTGCTGATTCAGCACAAAGTGTGACGTCATTAGCTGGGTAAGTATGTTTATTGAATACTACACTGAAGCATAGCTCAGTTATTATGGGCCCAAATCAAAAGAAATTTTGCGTACTGATTGTACATGATGAGACGCATGGAAAAGCACTTCTAATTTTGTTACCAAGGTAACAATGTCGTTCCCAGGCCCCTTGCGCCAATTTTATAAAACAGCTTTATTCATGGTACTGATAAGAATAAAATAATATCAGAAGTATGTGTACCATACCTATGCATGCCAAAAGTTTACTTGCATGATAATAATCGAAAATGACATATACAAACAGGTGGGCAATTTGTCTGCCCATGCGCGAAGAAAATCAATATGGCGACATATATGAGGAGTGTTTCGTGAATTTATCTGGTTTTAAGCTGATAAAACAACATTTTAATGAACGCAAACTTTGCAATATTTAGTGGAAAACATTAAGCTATGCATTCCAAAGGTTTTAAATTGAAAATAAGTACTTTTGCTTTATTTTATTGCTTTTTATGCTTTGAAAACAGACAAGCCCATTTTTTTGCAAAAATGTAATCTATTATTTTACCCATCATTTGTTTAATCTGAACAGAAATAGATAGAACACTTGGCTATATAAGTTACAAAGGTATTGTTAGCTGATCTGAAAAATTTCAGTATTCCTGGTACACATTTTAACAAAGAATAAAATGTAATTTCATATGCATATAAAAAACAATAGCTTTTATTAGAACAACATATAATAAGTTGTTATTTTCTATTTTTACAAAAACAAGTTTGGAAACAGGATTTAGCCCTCCAGTTTGATGTCATAATCCATTTATTTGGATATTTCAATAAAGAATGTGAAATAATAATTTAATCTTGTGCAAAATTTGATACCAACATACATGTAAACAGATATTATCACCTAAAAATAAAAGAAAACAGAACTTAAATTTATCATCTAATGCTATGAAAAACATCTTAGATACTACAGGCATATAGTGAGCACAATTCTTTAACAAACTCATTAAAATAAGTTCAGTTATGCTATGATAAGAGGATGGCAATATATGACAACATCAAATGTCACCATATTCAGTGTCCAAAAAAAGTGCCGCGCGCATTTTTCATGGTCGTATAACTGGTATTGCCACAAACCCAGGTAAAAAAGCAATTAGAAAAACCTGGTTTTGGATGATGAGCATAGTCAAATTCTTGACTTATTCAACTTTCTAAGTTTTTCCAGGTAAACGTATTCAACAATGAAATAAGCCCCATTCGGGACCTCATAGAAACCAAAATATTGTGTATGGACCGGATTTTTTTCAATTTTCTGTGATTTACATGACACTAGTTATAATTTAAGGGTCAACCAGTATTGTTCAAGACATATTTTCCTTCCAGAACACCTTTTCAAAATACTAACCCAAACATGTCAAAAATAGTGCACATTTACAAGGGCAATTTCAACCCTTTCGCACATTTTTCCCATGAATAATTTTAATTCTAATAAAAAGACTATAGATAAAACTTTGATTTAAAGCTAGTTTCAAGTGATGAGCATACCCTAATTTTTAAGCTATACTTCAAAGAAGATAGGTCATTTCAACATAAACATTGAAATATGGGTATACTGACAGCTCTGTCACACTTGTAGTTTGGCATTAACAGTCCTTCTGAAACATTTTAATGAAAATATAATTCACAAAATTCACATTTTCACTTACTTCTTAACATCTGTTTTAATCCAACTAGCACTGTAGGCACGAGCAAAATCTAGTGTTGATGTAAATATCCCAGGGGCGTAAATGTGGGGTGTGTGGGGGGGGTGGTTCACCCCCCCCCCAGAGAAATGATCCAGTCGGTCTCAAACTACGTGTAGTCTGTCGAGCAGTCGGTCTCAAAATTATGCGTTTGTTTACATGTAGTGCTTTGCGAAGCAAATTAAACATTTTCGAAACTCGAGATAGACTCAGACTATTGAGTATTGAGTTGTGAAAATTTGCTCAAACAGAAATAATATGAAGAAATATTACGTACTTATTTCGCGAGTTTATGAACGAATTATCAGTCAAAACACGCGCCAGGGATGAACTTTCCATTTACTTTCCAAACATGGAGATATCTATATGTCACGATTATGTGTTGGCACTTTTATTTGAAATTTAGGTTCGCAAGGTCATTCATGGGTGATATTGATCTATATTAGCGAAAATTTCAAACCCCCAAAATCAGACTCCAAAATGCGATGAATCTCGATCAAAATAGCTAACATTAGTTACAATATTTCTCCGGTCCCTAAACTATATTTTTAAGATGCAAAGTGCAAAAACGAATTTCTAGCTGAGTTATATTAGGAAGTATATGTTCACATGTAACACGATATGCATATGCATTTTGTTACCAAAGAGTTTTATGTGCCTACTGCAATCAAGAAATTCGATCAGTGAACAACGCACTGGTTTATCTGAAATCACGGAGCGAAAAATTGTTTCCACTGACTAGGCGATGTTTCCAATTGTTGCTTACAGTCAGGCCCATAACTACTGTAGGTATATGAGTCAATCGAGTTCAAGTTCAATGACAGACAGTAGTTCTCTAATTATTCTTGCCCTACAGTAATGTAAGAAATGGGAGGCTGTGTGGGTGCACAAGTACCCCAATAACAAAAGTGCGGGCCAGCGCCCAAATATTACAACAATTGAGCACAAGCACTTTTTTATTATGCACCTGATCAATGATGTTCGACCAAAAATATTTGTAATTCTTAGCCTCAGGATTGGGGGCAAACTACAGTATAAATTATAGTCATTGTGTCACTGTTTATGAAATTGATATTTCGTTTGAACTGCTCCCAGAATGCAGAAAATAGCGTTTCTAAGTTTTAGAAAATCAAAATTTTTCTGGGGGAGCATGCCCCAGATCCCCCCCAGAAGTGTCTCGATCAATCAAAAATCCTATAGTTACGCGCCTGACAGTTCCTGTAACATCCGCATCCGCCGATCAACGCAGCTTTTCAAAGCTGAAATCAGTGAAAACTGTTATGCGTTCAGTAATGAACCAGGAACGCCTTGGTGAACTCTTGACTCTTGCGTGTGAGCACGATCTAACAGACACGATTGATCTTGACGAAATCGCTAATCTGTGGTCAAACCTGACTAAGCGCGAACACTTAATTAGTAAAAGTATAACGTTTTACAGCAACCTGTACGTGTTCTGGCAATATTCTTAATAAATGGCATAAATTTCCATGCTTTTACTCAATTTTATTGCAACACACCAACTCACCAGGAGTCGGTCTGGATTCACATTTCAGCGGTGGGTCGGTCTCATTTCGTGATTACACCCTCCCAGTCAAAATCGATATGTCCGCCCCTGAAATATCCATTTAGTTCATGTTTCCCAGGTGAAAATATAGTCTATTCCAAAGTTGGATTTCGACGTACTTTAGCTTTTCAGAAACCGTTGGCCTTCCTCAGTAAGATTATCAACTGTTTCATAAACATATTTGATAGTAAACAGCTAAAATATTCTCTGAAAGTCAACTCGAGAAGAAATGAGCCGCTATTTTTGGTCAGCGTCAACAAATTTTCCACCTGTTACATATACATAGATAAATGCAACTAGTTATTCAAAATCAGTGTAAGGGGCCTGGGAACGACTGTGTTGCCTTGGCAACAAAATTAGAAGTATTTTCCCATGCATCTCATCATGTACTATCTGTATGCAAAATTTTCATTTGATTTGAGCCAATAATAACTGAGCTATGCTTCAGTTTACTATTCAATAAACATACTTACCCAGCTTATGACGTCACACATTGTGCTGAATCAGCAATTTATATTTTGCACATTTTTGCGTATAACTTCGGAACCAGATGAGATAGAATAGAGCATTAAACGGCCAATCGGCTTATTTTTTCATGCTGTTTCAGATGAAGCAATAATTTTTTTTGTTGCTCATACCCTTTAATGAGGCTTATCATCTCTTATCTATTGTTTGTATTGCATTCGACGCGACCAAAATTCGGCGATATTTTTCGCGCGAAGCGAATTTATTCTTTTGTCTTTGGGAAATTTCTTCCAGATGCATGGTTGCAGCTGAGAGCTCTAAAACAATAGCAAAATGTCGCTTCGCGCGAAAAAAATCGCTAGTGGAAAACCGGCTTAAACGTCGCATTTTACATGTGCCGAATGCATTCGAAATAGTAGATGATCATATAAAAGTTTTGTTTGTGGAAACACCACGTAAATTTATTATCGCAAAGCTTTCGATCCGTAAGCCCGGATCTTCATCAGTGCTAATAATATGTAAAAAAATATATAAATATATGATCTTCATCAGTGCTAATAATATATAAACATATTATTAGCACTGATGAAGATCCGGGTTTACGGATCGAAAGCTTTGCAGTAATAAATTTACGTGGTGTTTCCACAAACAAAACTATTATATGTTTTATCGCCATGCAAACATACCGAAGAAGTTAGTAGATGATCAGCTGAAATGCCTCATTATCCATTGTTTTGAATGCATTCGGCGCATGTAAAATGCGACGTTTAGAACAGGCTTAAAACGGGCCTTAGGCCTGTTCTAAACGTCGCATTTTACATTTGCCAAATGCATTCAAAACAATAGATAATCAGCTGAAATGCCTCATTATCCATTGCTTTGAATGTATTCGGCGCATGTAAAATGCGACGTTTAGAACAGGCTTTACTCGCGTGAACGGATGCGGGCATCTGAAGATTTCTAATGCATGAGTAGCTACGTGGGAATATGCGCTTTGCTAAATTAGATAAAGTACTGTATACATTTGTAGTAAAATGTTGCTTGGGAGAATATTTTTAAACAGGGTGTATAAAAAACGAGACCTTCAGAAATCGAGCTATTGTTGGAATTTGAATGCAAAACTGACTGTGCTGAACTGATAAGACTTTAATTTGGTTTCGTTCCACATATGAATTTTAAATTCCTAGGAGCATAAAATCCTGTGCTTATAAACAACAACAGCTCGATTTTTAAAGGTCTTGTTTTTTTCTACTTGCACCCTGCATAATATGGTTTATTATTAGTATGACAAAAATACTGGATTCTGATTGGTTGAGAGGAGTACAATTATTTCTTTAATTGTATTGCAGTACAATTAATGATTTTCCCAAAACAAACAAAATGGCGGAAAGGTATTTTAAACACAAGCGTGTAATGAAATTGCCCTAGAAGAACTAGATGCAAATACGAACAAAAGCACCAAATTTTGGTTGAAAATCTGGCAGGACTGGGCTTTCGCGAGAGAATATAAGCATGATGTTAACATTGAGAAGTATCCAATTTTGTCATGCTAATATATAAAAACAAGTAATCATGCGATGTTTCTCGTACAATTATGGATTAATAGTACTCGTGATGTTTGGAAATTTGCCAAATTGGACTCGCCCCGGCGGCTCGTCCAATTTTGGCAAAAAATCCAAACATCACTCGTACTATTAATCCCTAATTGTACACGCCATCGCATGATTACCTATATATACTAATAAACATATTAGGAAAATACCGTTTTCAATTTTCTCGAATCGTTTCGGAATACCGCATAACTCCGCTTTTAACCATCCCGCTATCATGAGAATGATGAATAAAGATAGATACAATTTTTCCATTTTCGCCTTGTCCCGTTGACGCTGAACATGGTTTGCCATAAACATAGATAAATAAGGTAATTCTCGAATTATATTTCTAAAAGCAATTGTCAATGATTATGAAAGTAATTTTGCTTAAGGTTACAGGACACCCTTTTTGGCATTTTGTGGAAAATCGCTACTGCGCGCTCAAAATCAGTCCGATTTTATCAAATTTTAATTTCACCAAATGTTAGCCAGTGCATGCAAAATATGATAAAGTTGTAAAATTGACAAACAATAAAATAATGTAAGAATATATTATTCAGGAAAATCTTAAGTCGCGGTTCCTTTACGCTTTTGAGTTATGCTCGATCCTGCTGGTTTTAAGATATATTTATGAAATTATCATTTTTATACAGTAAAATAGTTGTTCTAAAAAATTGTGATCGGAAATTTTTGTTTATTCCGTTATTTTTGAAACTGACGTCTTTAGCTATGTTCTGTCGGAAAATTTGAGAAAAAATCGTTAAAACCCGCAGGAGCACAACTCGTTTAAAAATCAGTAATTGCCGTAAAATTCTTTGGGAGAAAATTGAATTTGAATATTACATTTTCAATGTTTTTCTTATTGCAAGCGAAATGTATTTAATTAAATAACTCTGTGAGTTTTCAACATTTTTCGTCCAAACTTGGTCAGATAGAACAGCTGGGCATTTTGTACGGAGCATGCGCGAAAAAATTAATATGGCGACATATATTAGGAGTGCTTCGTGGATTTATCTGGTTTTAAAGCTGATAAAACAACTTTTTAATGAACGAAAACTTTGTAATATTTAGTGGAAAACATTAAGCTATGCAATCCAAAGGTTTTAAATTAAAAATAAGTACTTTTGCTTTATTTTATTGCTTTTTATGCTTTGAAAATAGACAAGCTCATTTGTTTTGAAAGAATCTAAACTAATATTTTACCCATCATTTGTTTAATCTGAACAGAAATAGATAGAACACTTGGCTACATAAGTTATAAAGGGAATTGGTAGCTGATCTGAAAGATTTAAGTATTCCTGGTACACATTTTAACAAAGAATGACTGTAATTTTAAAAATTAAATATGCATATAAAAAACAATAGTTTTTATTAGAACAACACAGAATTAGTTGTTATTTTCTATTTTTACAAAAACAAGTTTGGAAACAGAATCTAGTCCTCCAGCTTGATGTCATATTCCATTTATTTGGATATTTGAATAAAGGAATCTGAAATAATTGAAACTTGTCCAAAATTTGATATTAACATTCAAGTGAACAGATATTATCACCTAAAAATAAAAGAAAACAGAACTTAAATTTATCACATAATGCTATGAAAAAATCTTAGATACTACAGGCATATAGTGAGCAAAACTCTTTAACAAACTCACTAAAATAAGTTAAGTTATGCTATGATAAGAGAATGGCAATATATGACAACATCAAATGTTACCATCTTCAGTGTCCAAAAAGAGTGCCGCGCGCATTTTCCCCAGCATACCCACTAACCTTTCCATGAAGGTTGACTAATAAGGATAGTTTTAAGCCATATTGCAGAGAGAGGCAATGTGCAAAATTTTAAGATATTTTTATTTATATGCCATATCACCACAGAATTTCACAAAGCAAGCATGCCTATATTCAGGATTGCCGTTAGACTCTTAAAACTGAACAAATAATGCGGCATTTCCTATCTCATAATAACCAATACTTGAACATTTTCAAAAGCATTTTTGAAGCAATTTTTAGTTTATAACAAACCAATACAGGAGCAATTTCATAAGCATGTGACAACATGACATTTTCACTTCACAAGTGGATTTGTCAATTACAACATCTGGCACATTTTTCCCATGAATAGCAAAGCATTTTTCCCATGAATAAAACAAAGTATGATATAACTTTCATAAAATATATTTTCTAACTAAAGGCAACGGCCAGTTTTTACGAAATTGCAAGAGGAATATGTGTCATTTTCGTCAAAATATGTATTTTAAGACACTTATTATTCCAGATGAGGAAGGACAAACAAATTATTGAACATACCTGTGGAAACAACAACAACTCAGCTTCTATCAAGAGTAAAATATGAACACTTCCTTGTTTCCATACTGCTGTACCCTGCTTCTGAAACTCTGACAATAAGTGAAACATTTCCACTTGTCGCCCATTTGTAAATAAAAATTCTTCGCACGTTTTCATGCGATTAAGTCGTTATATCGTTGCGTACAAGCACTATAACTTAATCTTTCAAGAAACACTTTATTCTCCATGAACAAACCAGTAAAAGAGGACAAAATATCCTCTCACAATGCATATTTTCAGCGTTCGAAGAATCAAGATGTTTGTTAAAGAAATGCGCCCGCAATATTTAGACAGCGACAACAG
>CACRXK020013660.1:0-13815 GCA_902702795.2 Paramuricea clavata
CCTCTGAATGACAAAACGTAACAAAGCTTTACACTAACCCTATTCCAAACACCAACTTTATAACTTAAATCCTTACCATAACCCTTGCTCGTTATTAAATAACATACCGTAGTAAATAATTTAATCACCATTTCTAAGTCTTTTACTTTTTCGGGACAAAAACTACTTGAAAAAGACCAGGGCATGGGCGTACCGGGCGGGGGGGGGGGTGGGGGGGTGGGGGGCGGCAGCCCCCCCCAGTTTGTTGGGCAGTCGGGCAATATTCGCTGAACAGTCGGGCAATTTTGGTTTATAAAAAAAAAATTGGACAAATTCTGTCAATTTTGTGGTCAATTTTGTGATGTTTCCAAAATTTTTGTTAGGTTCCGGAAAATTTAGGTATGTCCGGAAAATTATTTGAAGTAGATAGTTATGATAAAACAGGGGTGTCGCCAGGGCCGCCCTTGCAGGGGGGGGGGGTGGTGCAAAGGGAGCAATTTTCTCCGCGACCCCAGCTCAAGGAGGGCCGGCAAATACAAATTTGCAAGGGGGTAAAAAGTTTGTCGACGGAGGGGTGGGAGGGGAATTAGTGTGGTTCACCGGGGCCCCAAAGATGTAATTGGCCCTGGGCTCCCATATTTCACTGAGCTGGCCTGGGCTGCGCCAGTAATTCTCCGACGGGGGAAGTCATCGGTGCTCTCTTTCGTTCTTTGGCAATTGGCATTAAAACCACAAGAACTACCGACAAGTGACCAGGGCCGATTAACGTCGCGCGAGGCTCGTGGCAGATTTTAGCGCGAGGCCCCCAACCCCCTCCTCCCCCCCACTCTCTTGTTATGAAAACCTTTGAATTTAAAGACACACAAAATTGTTAAATAATTTTTTTCGATATTTCAATTTATTAGCATCAATTATAAACGAGACAATGGCCTGCCTGGCCCAGTTGTTGGGTCAACATGTATAAACAGGATCATAATATAACAGCTCAACGCAACTGGAGATTATATGCACACGAGTATTGCATATCTTCCTGGGGCCGTGCTGGGGCCAACTGCCAAGCCTAGGGGCCCTAAATTCGCGAGGCACCTAAAATGGGTGTGTCCCAATAGAAAATGGCCGTGTTCTCGTAAAAATGGGCGTGGCACAGTAAAGCGCAATGCCCCCATAAGCGCGAGGCCCGTGGCATTTGCCGCATCTGACACATGGTTAATCCGGCGTTAAGGCCATATAAAATAAATTCCTTGATTCTCATCGCTAAATTTTAAAAACTCCCATGGGAGGCGGGAGGTTTATATTTTATATTTTATGTCAAAATATAAAAAAAAAGTTTAAAATTTAAAAAATTGGAGAGGGAGGTCTTTTTATATTTGCCCTTAAATATATTATAGAAGAACGCTATATAAGTGGATAATTGCCCATGCGCTAATGAACATGCATAAGGGTCCACACAAATCGTTGTAATAAGGCTATAAGCCCATTTTTTCCTTCAGTATTCCGAGCATCCCTTAACATGTTGCAATATTAACGATAAAACAATTTTATATCGCAAAAATTCCAATATAAATATAAAAATAACTAAATCTCTGAAGATGCTCGGTCGGGCGGTAAATTTATATTTTATAACAAAATACAAAAAATATTAAAGCGGAAACCAAAATATCGTCGGGCGGTGATGAGAATCAAGGAATTCATTTTATATGGCCTAAACGAGCAACAAGCTTCCATTTTTTTTTAAACGCGACGTGTGGGGAGACAATAATAATTTCTGGTGTCGCACTGGGGTAACATATCTCAATGCTGTATTTTTGGGTTACTAGTACTTGTGGAATATAATAAGATCAATAAACAATAGTGTATCAAAAGAAAGTAATTTTACTGATTATTTTAACTGAGCATCAAAGTGAACACACATTAAAATAATTATTCTAAACTATTTGCTATAATTTGAGTTTGAGGTGGTGGAATATGTAATAAAATAACAAATACATTGTATGGATTAATGTTCATTTCACACGCACGCTATTAACAGCTGCTTAATAATTAACTTATGTATTCGTAAACATTTATACTCGATAGCATAGTCGATATGTAAAATGGTACATTATATGGATCAAACTGGAACAAAACAACAACTGAAGTTCTAATTTTGGGAAATTTAGTAGCAAATATAGTCCATAAACAGCTCATCGATTTGTATGTTAGCGCTATTAAAAGTAGACAATATTGAACAGTGATCTGAAGTTATTATGCAACTGACAACAATATTATATCTCAAAATACCTGTATATGATGATATTTTACAAATATATCAGGATTTTTGGACCAATTTTAAACTTAGCAAGGCAAAAGTCTCCATTCAAGAATATATCTTCTTCTCAAAAGGTAAAATACTTAGAATACTTGATTAAATTGTTTACTTCGACGGTATGTAAATTAACAGCGTTTGCTTGCAAGACGTCAAAAACGGACGATTTCAGCGCGCTGTCGTTTATCGCGTATTCATTTGCCCAAAGAAGTATTTACGTCAATTGAAAGCTTGTTTATTAAAGAGCCAACTAGTAGAAGCATGATCGATTTGGAGCTTTATCCCATAGTGAAAATCGGTTTTGTTAAGAGGGTATCGTAAATGAAGTAAGATAGTGTGCTCCAAAACTACGATTATTTCTATTCCTAAAAGTAACTCAGATTTCTTGTAAGTCACGTACCCGGTCCTTTGAATAACCGAAAACAAGATTTTTATGGTTTTAGATCGATTAGAAACGGTTGTCGTCGTGAAGGGTTCGTATCTCCGCTATGAAGACTACTATGTCTATCAGTCTATGGCTATTGGCCACCTACTTTATATGGCTATACCTGTGCTATATAGAATCTCTGGCTATTATGTATATTTACGAGTTTGAAAATTTAACTGCTATTTGTTAAAAGTCGAGTCAGTATTGTCATTATAAATACACCATAATTTGTCTTCAATATCTCTCTTTGGCTGCTATAAAGACAACTAACTATCAACTATGTCTAGTCTAGTGGCTATAAATAATGTATATGAAAGCATTTGAGAATTCAACCGTTTGTTCAAAGTCAAGTCAGTCAACAAAATTTGCATGAATGTTGCGAGCAGGCTACTCAACGATGTGTCTTTCAAGTTCGTTTGTAAAATGAGGGGGTTGTTCAACAAAATTTTCTTCAATGCTGCGAGCAGGCTACTCAAAGATGTGTCTTTAAAGTGTTTTACCGGAAATGTTCAGTACATAAAGTAATAATATCTGTGAGTTTAGTTTATATATTCAGTGTCTATTTATCGATGTGATGAAGCGGTTTAATAAAATTGCGAATATCGAGGGAAACAGGGTTAATATCTCTGCTATGAGGACTACTATGTCTATGGCTACCTTATTTATGGCTATACCTATTACAAATCTCTGGCTACTATGTATATGAAAGAGTTTAAGAATTTATAAACTATTGTTTATTCAAAGTCGAGTATTGTATTAAATTATAATTTTAGTCAAATGTCCACAATATACCTTACAGTATTAAAATTCGCGCAGTACTACTGTATAAGCGCAGCGCTGGTTGCGCAAATTTTAGTACTGCCCGAAATATAATCGGCGCGCAAACCTTTGTGGTAGTAAAGATAAAGCGTGCATTCAAAATACCAACAAGAACTAAAACATTTATTGTATGGTTCTCGACATTTGCCTAATACAATAATAGTACGATGCGAATTTTAACGTGTAAGGTATGGTATCATATTTCATTATATAACGAACAATGTAAACTTGTGATACATTTCGCCGACATAACTTCGGCCCCTTTGGACATATATTTTTCGTAATAGTCTCATTCGAAGCAGAATCCAAAACACTATTTAGAGTGTTATTTTCAAGCTTGTGTCTTCAGATTTTCATCTTTTATTTCTGTATTTACAAATTTTTAGCGCGGCCGGTGAAAGAAACGTCCATCAAAACAAAGCGCTGTTTACATCCTAGGGGTCTGGAAAAACCGGAAATAAATTCTACAGATTAAAGTACTCCCAGTGTTTGCACGTGCATAGGGCTATATATGGCCAAGCATACACGTGGCGCAAGCGTGCGAGTAAAAACTCGATATTTTGAAAAATTCAAAATAAATATTTTTACTCTGCCGTATTCAAACAAAACTTTCTACACGAAAGCACTTGAATACAAGGAGTATTTTACTCACATGACTCTGAGCAAATTCTGAAGAGTTTAGAACATATTCAAATTTTTTTCTCGATATGAAATAAAGAATGTTTGGCCAAACGGTGAGTAAATACAGGATTAGAAACAATAAAAATCGTAAAAATGTAAAATTTTAAATTGGGACGTGACGAGAAATCACAACCCATTTACTGGCAGTACTCTACCTACTGGTGAGTAAAATTGTCTGGCGTTGATAGACAGTAAATACTAAGGTAGGGCGCATTGCCAGCTAATGGGTTGTTAGTAAGAGACATTGGCGGATAGGTTTGTTAACCCATTTACTGACAGTACTCTACCACTGATAAGTAAAATCGTCTGGCGTTACACATGCAGTGTAAATTTGTCTGGCGTTAATTAAACAGAGTTAGCTAATGGGTTAATAGACCTTATTAATGCTGTTTATCCACTTTTGACCCAATGGCCTCATTTTCATGTTGGTTATTTATAAGTTTGTGATTGGTCTTAAATGATGAACGAGAAACAAATTTGTGCAGGAAACATACGGCATATAACCATCATGTGATACACACATCATGTGATACAACACAGTTGATCCACCTACTAATTGCTAAATTAAAAAATACTGGATTTTCAGCAGCTGTTATAAACTGGTTCACATCTTATTTATCTTCACGTACAGTCGTTACATCGATCAACAACTTCACGTCAACTCCAAAATCAGTAACCGTAGGCGTACCGCAAGGAAGTATTCTAGGACCCCTACTGATTATTATTAATATTATTATTATTATTATTGTTATTATTATGCCATACATTCGTAAAAATGCTAAATGAGTTAGGACTGGATAATCAACACCAACAATATTGTATCAGAAAAATGATATCTATTGCCATCCGATCAACGTACTACATATTTTGCTGTAGAAATACTATTTCTATAAATAATTAACAATTTTTGTATATAAAACTATAACCACGTATAAGTGATTCAAGTAGTCAATTGTAGGTTACCTCAAGAAGTGAGATTTACAATTGTATATATCTATAAATGTTCTATTAATAAAGTTTTCATTATTATTATTATTATTATTATTATTATTATTATTATTATTATTATTATTATTATTATTATTATTATTATTATTATTATTATTATTATTATTATTATTATTATTATTATACAATATTAGATACTCCCAATTGGGCTTTTCAGGATCTAATTACAAATATGAAATTCTATATCTAGAAAAGTATCTAAAAATGAATTTTGAGTTTTGACCTAAGGTTTACATAGGCTATAGTTCTAAAATATTCTATAAATCTGTTAAACACCACTTTCAGTTAAAAATTCTTCTAATAACATACTTTTGTATTCTACTTTAAAATGAGTCAAAGTATCAATGTTTTTAAGAGACTGAGGCAGAGAATTCCACAAGGACACAGCCCTATAGTGAAATGTTCGTTGACCCGCAGCTGATCTGTACATTGGTATATCCAAAATGTTCTTTTGCCTTGTGTTAACGCCATGAACATCTGACCTGACATGGAACTTCTCACACAAATACCATTGTGCCAACCCCTTCAAGCATTTGAAAGCAAAAATGGCTTCTGTTAATTTTAACATGTACTTAACTGGAAGCCAGCCCAGTTGTTGCAAAACAGGAATCACGTGATCGTATTTTCTTGCTCCTGTAACAATACGTGCAGCAAAGTTCTGGACCGCTTGAAGCTTCTCGATATTTCTTTGGGATGTATTAGACCAGACAGCAGAGCAGTAATACATTTTGCTAAAAATCAGGGAATTTATAATAAGAATTAATGTTTTTCTGTCAAAGATATGTTTAACTCTGCTAATTTGGCCCAATCCCGCGATACAAGATGAAACAACGCTTGCGATATGTTCGTCGTAGCTCAAACATGAGTCCAATATCATCCCTAAATCCTTTGCAACAGCAACTGGGGTAATATTCTCACTAAGGATAGTTATTTGAAAATTTTCAGGTACCTGTTCTAACATTTGCCTAGTACCTAATATAAGCATCTTAGTTTTTTCTGGATTCACCAACAAACTGTTAAGACAGCGCCAGGCGGTAATTCTTCGCATGTCTTCTGTGAGTTTCATAGCTGCCAACTCGGCATCCCTGATTGAGAATGCTAAATATATTTTTGAGTCATCCACATACGACTCCAAATTGGACTCGTTTGGTACACCAGGCAAGTCGTTGATATATATATATATTAAATAACACCGGACCCAGTATCGATCCCTGCGGAACACCGCGAGTTATTTCACATTCATCAGATAACACTGACGCAATACGTACTGATTGGCACCTGCCTGTCAAATAGCTTTTAAACCAAAACAACGCAGGCTTCGAGATTCCAATATTCGAAAGTTTTCTTAGCAGAATGAAATGATCTAAGCTATCAAAAGCTTTAGACAAGTCCAGTAAGAGTAAAGCAGTCACTTCTCTACGATCCATGGACTGGAGAATTAAATCTGAGATGAATATGTTTAATGTTTCGGTTGAATGTAACTTCCTATTTCCACTTTGATGTTTAGTAAATTTTTTCCTCTTTGTCATGCATATACTCTGTTAACTGTTTCCGAGTACCATGCACGCGTTCACAGATCTTAGATGCAGCCACTAACAACGACACGGGCCGATTATTATTCGGAATTTCATAATCTCCTTCCTTCAGAAGTGGGATAACCTCTGCTTTCTTCCAGGCTGCCTTTCCAGGGAACAGTTAACAATTTGCGTAAGTGTAGGAAGGATGTACGGTAAGGCGTCCTTGATCACAGCCATTGATACTTTGTTAAATCCTGGTGCCTTATTTGATGAAAAGGACATAACAACCCTACTTATTTTTCACCCTGCTCGGTTTCCTTTGTTCTTATCCGGGAATATATTCAATATTCCCCTCTAATCAATTTCCGTTTAATAATCCCCTCTAATATTCACCTGCAATTAATAATCCCCTCTAATATTCACCTGCAATGTCTTTGCATCACAAAAAAATGAGAAAAAAACAACATAACGAAGGCAATATGACATTAAGAATTATTTCTATTCTTACTCATTAATGCAACCTCGCAGTGTGAAAAATAAGTACGTTATTTTGAGGCACCTCGGGGATATGTGTTTATTCACCTCGACGCTACGCGCTTCGGTGAATAAATCACATATCCCCTCGTTGCCTCAAAATAACCTATACTTATTTCACTACACGATACTGAATGGAAATAAAACTGATCGATCTCAGGTATTTCGGTAGATGTTGGTGGATTCAGGATGGGTAGTCCATCTTCAGTAAGCAATGCCAATGCAGTTGCTGATGTATTTATCCCCACTGAGGTAAAAAAGGTATTGAATTCATTAGCTAATTTCTTAACATCTCCGGAATAACTTGGTTTCGTGGTCTCTTTACGAGGAACGCAGCTCCTGATGACTTTCGACATCGATGCTATATTTGGGTTATTATATATTTTATTGTGTACATAATCTTTTTTCTGCTTGGCGTAGCTTACATTTAACTTTATCTCGAAGCGCACAATATTTCTCCCAATCAGCTGGCATTCGGGTTAGACGAGCAAATTTGTGTAACTATTTCTATTTTTCATCAGTTCTTTGATCTCATCGTCAACAAATGGTACTTGTCGATGTCTTATTTTCATTGTCTTAATTAGTGCATTCCTAGTCAATGCATTTTGAAAATTACTATCAAAATGCGACAGTTTATCATTTACATTTTCAACAAATAAATTCTCATGCCACGGAATACATGCCAAATCACAGAGGAATTGGTTTCGGTCGTAATGCTTATAACTCCTTGCAGTGATATCGGTTTTAAACAGCGGTTTTATCAACTTTAGTTTGAGTGAACAGTAAACCAGAAAATGATCACTAATGTAGGTTTCAAGCACTCCACTTTCTGCAATCAAATCTTTATTTGAAGTCATCATGACATCAATAAGCGTTGACGAACGTGACGTGACCCTCGTCGGTTTATCAATTAACTGTGTCAAATTTAAACAGTGACAAAAATCATTCAAAACCTTTGCCTCTTGAGCTGTCTTTAACAAGTCGCAATTTAAGTCTCCAGCAATTATGATATCTTTACCAAAAGTGAGTGCTTTGATATAATTATCCATAAAATTATTGGTAAAACAAGATACAGGACTATCTGGAGGTCGGTAACAAACGCATAATAGAAAAGATTTCAATTTTTTATGCTGAATTTGTAACCATAACTGATGAAAACCAGATTCTGAAATTTCTGTTAAATCCCTAAGCACCTTTTTTTTCAACGAGCTCTTGATATAGGCACACACACCCCCACCGGATCTCCCTCGCCGGTCCAATCTAGATAGACTGTATCCGAAAATTTCAACCTCTTCATTTCTCACACTGGCCGTAAGCCAAGATTCCGACACGGCAAGTACATCAAACTTATTTTCCTGCATCAAAAGTCTTATCTGAATTAAATGTTCCCTCTTTTTTAGAGAGCAAATATTTAAATGTGCAATATTAATTTTCGATTTTTGAAGACCACATTTATTGGCTGCGATAGAACTGATTCTTGGACGTAGTTGTATGCTTATTTTGACCAGATGCGTTCATTTCAGGTATTATTTCAATTAGATTAGAGTTATTTGTGCGTGAATTAGGGACATTGTGCCTTGATATACAATTACGTGTTCGATTAGATGTAATTCTCACAGGGATCTTATTCAACTTCGTTATTGCGTCCTGGTTATTTGGCTGACTAAGACAAGAAATTCTTTCCAGCCAGGGGGTCTGTGCTTTAAGCGGCTCTTCCGAAAATTTGCCTGCCTATTCACCGAAACAAGGGGAGTATTTTGTCTGAGGTGCCATTGTGGGGTAGTAGCCCGGGAATTATGCCGGTCTCGTGTTTGAGCTGGTCTAGTACGAGGGCGAGTCCGAGAATAATTTATATGCGGTTGTGGACGTCGTGGTTGCGGTTGGTGTGAGCTGAGTTTGAAAGGTGGAAATAACATTCGATCGTCCTTAGTAGCTTTAGATTGCATTTTCCCTTCACCAGTATCTTCAGGTGCGCTGTTAGCTATGTCCTTATAGGAACTTTGCGGCTGTTGTTTACTCAACTGTAGCAGACCTGTAGGTATGCTACTCATTAAGGGCAGAAAAACCTGTTGAGAGCGTTCATTAGATCTAGAGGTAGGTGGTTCGTGTGGCACAGGTTGTAGTTTCAGCTCGACCGAATCTTTAAGTCCGGATTTAACCTTTCGTGTAGGGGGCGATTGATCCTTATCAGAAAAAGTTTTAATTTGGACAATTTCTTTGTTATTGACCAGATGTAAATTTTCACTATTTTCTTGATTTTGCATATTTATAGTGGAATCATCCGCCTGAGTATTAGGTAAATTGCTTCTGCTCTCATTATGAATAAGCCAATTATAATTTCTATTGTGTTGGCATTGTTCTTGTTCATGGCGTTCTGCAACTAGGGATTCAACATTTTGATATTCGCTTTCAACCTTGATTAATTTTTCTTGAAGACTATTAATAATATTATCTCGTTTCTCCAATTCTCTGTTTTTTTCGTTTAAAATTGACGAAAACTCTCTGAGCAATATAGCAAACATATCACGGCGATGCATTAACTGAAACACAGAAACAAGGCATCATCTTGATGTTTATTGAGTTTTGTAACACCGTCCAGTAAAAAAATTCAAAATCGAATCAACCGCGACCGACTTGTTGAAATCCTCTCGCAAGACTCGAGGCATATATATTTACGCCTGACTATGTTATAAATATAATATTATATTAAACAACATCGTATGCCTGTACGGATTCTGAACGATAATATCTTGAAGGACATACGGTTCAAACAGCCAATGAAAGTCATTGTTTTAACAAGTCCCTGCCGTTAACCAACACTGTGATGGATCACTGCGGTTCGATCTGAAAAGCCATAGAAGTGTTCCAGAGGTTCTTCCCGCTCGCCGCCTCCCAGCTTGAATCCTCGTGTATCCCTCATTATCCCCCCTACGAGCGGAGAAAATTCAAAATCCTTCAAACTTTGTCAGAATGTAGGCCTATATGAAGTATTAATGTTGTGAAAGTTTTATTGCGATCGGATAAATATTAAAGGAGAGAGACGTCGAAATTGGTTTTCCCAGGCCACTTTTGGTTTTTAGAGGTCATTTTACGGCACTACCAAAATCGCTCTAATTTGCACGATAGTGAGAATATTTCACCAAGTATGATTTCGTTTTATAAATTAGAGTAATTTATTGACTAGCAGACGAAATTTAGAGACATTTCTGTGAAAAGTGAATATTTTACAGATTTATAGAATATTATAGAATATTTTTAACCTCTTTATTTTATGCCATATTAGGCAGCAAATATCTGCATTGTTACATCGATTCAGACAAAAAATTCCTAACCAGGTCAAAGAAATATGTTTTCGCTTGCTATTGATCAAATAAAATTTTGGGGCAAATTAGAATTGAATTTTTGACGAATTTTTTCGTAACCCCTATTTGATCCGAATAACCGCGTATGTTATGTTATCAACGTCGAGTCATGTAGTTCAATAAATAACCAAAGAGCTCGTCAAAAGCGTTTATTTCTTCACGTAAACAAGCCTAGGCCTATAAAACTACCTTAGCTAAAGCTGTACGTTTGGCAGAAAGCATTTAGGTCTAAATCACACTGTTTACAGTCGCTTATTGTACAGGTAATGCCCGATAGCCTGTGCCGCTGATTTGGCAGATTTGGTTTCAATTATATTTTATCAGGGATATGCCGCGATAAGTATATAGCGAGTATATTTTCTCTCCCCCTCCCATAAACATGTGTTCTCTCACGACTTCTCGTGCTTATATACTTTTCGTACATAAATAGTGCACGCGCTTTTTGTCAAAAACATCGCATTGTTTTGACGTATTTTTAGTCGTATTTCCGGTTCGGTTAGCTCATTTCGAGCCTCGAGCTCACATGCTTTAATGCTTTAATGAAATACTCCTAAAACAGTATTATATTATACTAGGAGGAGTTATATATACTGAAAAACTAGATAATATTTATATTTATTTACAAGAAATTAGTCTTCATAATCACTGTATGACACATATATTAGGCGGTGATTATAGAATGATGTTGTTATATGTTATTAACAACAACAATGGCAAAAGTGACAAACGACAATAACAACAACGACAACAACTCTAAGACTACAAAACGAACATATAGTACAATACAAACGATTCAAAACGATACTAATTAGCTACATTAAGTGACTTAATTGAAGGCATGGCAAGTGTTTTGAAACTTGGGGTTGATTGGCAAAGATTGTTAAATGGGATGTGATTCCAGGTAACAATTGTTCTTGGATAAAATGAAAACTTATATACATTGACACACGACTGAATTTGGCGGTAAGGACATATATTAGGCAGCCTGGATGCTCTAGTCAAAGGACACACGTCATCAGGAAGACTGATTCCAACAAGGCCTTGATGGATCTCGTAGAACATAGTGGCTTGGTGTAGCAGTCGCCGTTGTTGGAGATTGTCCCAACCCAGATGGTCGATCATTGGAGAGACGTGGCTAGCTCTGGAATAGTCATTGAAGACAAATCTAGCAGCTCTGCGTTGAACCATCTCGATCTTGTTGATGTTCCTCTTGGTGTAAGGGTTCCAGACTGTAGAAGCATACTCAAGTTGTGGACGGACAAGACTAGTATACGCTCTTGACTTAACAGCAGCGCTACATTCACCAAGGATTCTTCTAAGTAAGCCAAGAGTGCTATTTGCCTTACTACATATGATGACACAATGTTTGTTCCAGTTCAAGTTGTGGTTTATAGTAATGCCCAGGTATTTGGTAGAAGATACTCTGCTAATGATTTGATTATTCATCATATAGCTATATGTTTCAGGGACACGTTTATTTGTAATTCCTAGGTGGTAGCATTTTGAGAAATTGAAATTTAGTTGCCACTTGTTAGCCCAATTATTTAGATTGTCTAAATCCTCTTGTAACGTGACGTGGTCCTGATCGTTATTAATTTCTCTATAAATGATTCCATCGTCAGCAAACAAGCGAATTTGGGATTTAATATTCTCAGAAATATCGTTTATATAGAGAAGAAATAAGACAGGTGCGAGAATTGTTCCTTGAGGTACTCCAGATATGACAGGTTGAGGGTGAGAGTGGGAGCCATTAACCGAGACAACTTGAGAGCGATTGGAAAGAAAAGCCTTGATCCAATTGGCGGAAAGTCCTCTAATACCATAATGGTCTAATTTGGACATCAGACGAAGATGAGGAACAGAATCAAAGGCTTTACTGAAATCTAAGAGAATCACATCGGTTTGTTTCTTCTGGTTGATACTTTTTGCCCAATCGTTGATTGCTGTAATTAGTTGAGTCTCACACGAAAATAGTTTGCGAAATCCGTGTTGTTCATTAATTAGAATATCATGATATGCTAAGTGCTTTGAAACATGGCTAAGAATGATATGTTCCATGACTTTGCAACACAGACACGTCAGAGAGATTGGACGGTAGTTGGCTGGGTTGGATTGTAAGTCCTTTTTAAAAACAACAGAAACAAGGGCCTTTGACCAGTCAGGTGGAAGTGTACCAGAATCATAGGATTGTTGGAAAATGAAACAAAGCCAGTGCGAAATTGATGGAGAAAGTTCTTTAAGGATTCTAGCTGGGATTTCATCAGGACCACAGGCCTTACTGGGGTCAAGTTCAGAGAGTTGCTTGGCTACACCTTGGGAGTTGATGATCAAATCTGAGATGGAGGTGTATGGAGATTGACCTTTATTTGGAATTGGAGCATTCTCACGGGTGAATACTGAATGGAACTGGGAATTAAGGGCGTCAGCTTTTGATTTATCAGAAACACATAATTTGTCGTTGAATTTTAAAGGAGGTATTCCAGAGCTTTCAGATTTACTTGTACGTACATACGACCAGAATTTCTTTGGATTAGTATCTAAGCTTGCGCCAATAACGTCATTCAGATAACTACTGTGAGATTGTTTGACGAGACGAGAGACTAAGTTCCGTTCTTTCTTGAACTCATCCCAGTGTTTAGGTTTGTGAGATTTGAGAGCCTTTTTATATAGGCGATCTTTTCAGATCTTTCTTTTTTTTTTTAAACGTTATGCAACTATATGACACTATATAAGGCTATACAATACTATACAATGTTAATTATACAAGATCTGACTATACAACGCTATACAATAATATATAGGACTATGCGACACTATACAATGTTATGCAAAACTATACAACACTATATAAGGCTATACAACACTATACAATGTTATACAAGACTATAAAACACTGCAACTATATAAGGCTATATGACACTAAATGCAACATTATACAACAGTATACAAGACTATACGCCACCATACAAGAGTATACAACAATATATAAGGCTATGCGACACTGTACGACACTATACAACGTTATACAAGACTATACGACACTATACAACACTACAGGGTGTATCAAAAAAAGCGCAATCCTCGACTGAAATGTAAATTGCTAAACAAATAATAGACGAAAACGTTAAAGTTTACATTCATTTTAAAGCGTAGCCATTCAGCTTTCTAACAGTGGGTTGTTTC
>CACRXK020013661.1:0-5000 GCA_902702795.2 Paramuricea clavata
CCCCCGCTGGCCTAACATTGATAGTTGCATAAGATTAACTTAAGAAATAAAAGCTAATCAAGAAAAATATTCTTTTTTACGATGGTTGTAGTAGCCCGGTTATCCAAGCTGATGACTTTACTACCCGGTCAGCTGGGCTGAAATTTGTCCATACCCTGTTTGAGTCAAGTGAGATACCAGGCTGAAAATTTGCCCAACATTGTCATAATTGGCAGATAATTGGGTTAATATAAATCAGTAAGTTTTTGCCTTTCTTGTGCTCATTTAAGTCATTTTGATTTATGAATATAACCTTAATAGCGCCATTATCAGGGCCGTCGCAAGCGGGGGTGTGTGGGCGGTGCTTCACCCCCCCCCCCCAATAATTTTCGCAAATCAGTTGGCCCAGTCGGCAAATTGCTTCGTCACTGTTCGGAAAATCGCGAAATCGGCATTTAGAAAATTGTAAAAGGGGAAGAACGAAGGCGAGAGATAAAGCGATAAATTGTGGATTTAAGATGTCAAAATGTGGCCTTATGCCAAAATCACCATGGTCTGTCTAAATGTATTACTTGTAATCGGTATTTGTCTTTTATTTGTCGAAAATCGACGGGAGCGGTTTTCAAAGCAAAGCGCGGTTAAAGCCAAAGAGAGTATTTTGACTCGTCAGAGGCGCAGGATCCTCAAGAAGACTACACAGGCACAAGAATAAAAGACCAAGGGAAAGACGAACCATGCGGTAAGAACGGACTTGTCTTCTTTTAGTTCTTTAGCGAAATTACTGTTAACTCTGATCAACCTACAGTTTTGAAAGACATACAGCGATCGGTATCATTGGTTGCATATCCGTTTTACCCGCTTTCTGACGCATAAAATTTAAACGCTTGGAAAATCAGGTCGTACAAAAGCCCAGTTAGCACTAGCCACCACTAAGTAAGAGTGTTTTAAGACTGCTCAAAACACAAAAAATATATATAAATTGTCTATTCGGCGCTTGGAGTTAATAAAAAAGGTCAAATTCATGAAATTGCTATGAAAAGATTGAAATAAAATATCAATGGAATCACAGATATTCGGATAACTTTGCTGACTTTGCGGAGATGCGCGTCTGCACCACAGGCTAAGACACTCGTTACTCAGATTATGTGCACACGGTAACGTTTGCGAGCGATTTTGGTTGTAATGCGTTTCTGAAAGTACCGTTTTCACTTTCTGTTTACACGAAAACGTATGAAAACGAAGCCATAGGAAGCAAAAACGTTTAAAATAGTGGAAACGTTTCAAAACGCAAGCACTTGGTTTAAGAAAAGAATGCTTTCGCTTGACTTTGTTGTTGCACTGACGTTCATGAAAAACATTGCGTATAAAACGAAAAGTCTGGTGGTGGAGCTGCAATCAGTTTATCTCAATATTTTGGATGCAACAGGCCTTGTTGATGGAACGCTAAGCATCATGCAGAAGTTACGAGATGACGACAAAATGATGGACGATCAAATTGAAGCATCCGTAATCTTCGCCAAAAACATCGACATTGACGCGGAAGCAGATTTCAGCCGTCATCATCGCCCTAGGAGAGCACCTGGACGCGTGGATGAGCAAGCCGGAACAGCCACCAAGTTTTCATTTCGAGCCTACTACAGAAATCAATTCGATGTTCTGACATCCCGAATGAGAGAACACTTGGTGTAGTGTAAGAAGAGCATTTTGCCTTTGTTAAAGTGTTTGAAGCCACCAATTGATATATCGTGCATTCATTCCGCTGTCTCATTATTTCCACCTGCACAATCACCTAACCCATTAGCTGTAGAAGCCGAATTACAAGTATTGACAGAGTTTTTACCTTCCGACGTTGGAAAAGACTATAACAAGGTGGTTGAAGTCAGCGAAGCCAACAAAATGTCCCTTCCATTGGCAAATTCGACAGTCAGATTGATGCTTACGGCTCCTGTGACTGTGGCTTCAAACGAACGTTCATTTAGTCAATTGAAGTTTGTGAAGAACAAACTACGTACGAGTCAATGATCGACTCAAGGCTGACTGGTCTTATGCTTTTAACCTGCGAGGAAGACCTTACTTGGAAAAACTCTTGACTTGGAAAAAGTGGTAATAGAGTGGAGCCTGTTGAAGAAGAGACGAGTTCGTATACACTAAAACTTGCAGGCAAACGTTTCTCGATCGAGTATCGATAAATATACTAACACGTTTGTAATATACTCTAAATGTACAGATCAAATAAGAGCGGACTATTATACCTTCAGCTAAACAGTAATTCACAAGGAAAATACGAACAAACGGAAGAGTGTTCTAGCTATATATGATTTAGTTTCATTTATATATCCACATCTTTATTTTTGAGGGAACAGTATATTAATAAATAATTCCTGGTGTGTACAATACGGATAGTATATATTTGTACATTAAATAATGACTCATCAATGGGCGCGACATGCACACAATGTGGCATAAAGTTAACAACATTTTTGAAAAACTCGGCAAATTCAACTAGCGTCACTCGGCAATTTGACCTCCGACACACACCCTCCCCTCCCCCCCAACCCATATCAGTTCGCGACGGCCCTGGTCATTATAATACTGGCAAAGAATTAGCATAACATTTTCACTTATATATGCAGTCTATGATTTACAAGAGAGAAATTCAATCTACTGTACATATACCCTGCCTTGAATCTTCATACGAAAGTTGTCCGAAAGCATATTTATAATACTAGAAAATACATGCATGCAGAAACCCTCGCCTTACTGACAAAACATTATGTTTTCTGAATATGAAGAATTGAAAGTAGTTGTCATGGTAACACGATAATTTTAAGAATAGTTTTAAACTTGGCTTTAAAATTGAAAAATCCCCCCAAAATATCACTTTTCATAACAAAATTATCAATTTCCCAAACATATATATGCTAGGTATGTTATTATACGTAATATAAGCTTCAATTTAATGTAAAATTCAACCACAAACGCCTCGCAAAACGTTTTAAAATGTCCTTAAAACTAAACGGCCTTTTATCGAATTATCGGTAAACATTGAGTTTGAAATAAGCTGATTTCAAATTCTCGCATGAAAATAACTTTGCATTCCTCTTTATTTAAATACTTTAATATACAAAAGAAAAGGTAATTATTAAAACTACACTGAAATTATATGCTGTCTTTTTTCACTTATATACGCAATGATATAGGTTTAGGTCAAATTTCGCCGTATATCGCCCACCACTATCAGTTATAAATATATCAATTATAAAACAAACAATACATCAATATTTAAAACAGATTTACCTTCGTTAACGTCGGCGACTTTGCTCTATTATTTTAGACGTTTTTAGACGTTTTTGGCTCTCAGAAAGGTTTTGAAATTTACAAAATCTTGCTAAAGGCCCTGTCACACTATTGCGTATCGTACTAGCGTATGCCAGCGTATGAAAAATATCACTCATACGCCGGTATACCCGGACATACGCTAGGGGTACGTTAGGCATAGGTTGTATACGTTTCAAGCACGGTCGCGTACGGTGGCATACGCTGGCATACGGCGAGGCAGAAAATTTTTTTTAAGCATGTTCAAAAATTTTGTTCGTATTGGGCGTATGCTTTATACGATAAGCATACTCTAGGCACACGTTAAATACGCTAGAGGTACGTCAGATGTAGGTACTCATACGCTGGAATTTCAAAGGATTTTTGTGCGTATGAAAATTATTTCGTTAATTTTCATACGCTTCTCATACGTTTCTCTCATATACGCAATAGTGCGACAGGGTCTTAAAATACAACTTGCAAGAAATGTTTGTTATTTCGCTCATTCGCTGTCGTCAATGCAGTCGTTATAATGCAAATTTCAAATTTAACCAATCAGTGTTCACTATTCACGACAGTCCGCTACATATTTTGAGATCAGTGAGGATGACCACCCATGAACCATGAACCATGAGCCATGCGCCCACGATATTTGATGAACTTTAGACTTCGCTAGTGCTTTCCTTTCCCCGGGTGTAAATAGCCGCGCGAAATTAGTACTCTCGCACGGCGCTTCGCGCCGTCGGTCGGGGATAAGCAAAATTCTCTGCTCAGAGCTTTGGTCTAAAATATAATAACAATTATACTGTCATTTAGAAAACTATTATTAAAAATATCATCTCATTCATCTGTAATATGAAGGATTAGATCGGAATTAATAGATTTATTATGAGGCTATGATGTCTGTATATGCTACTAAATATGCGATCAAATCTATCACAATCAATTGAAGTGTAAACAATTACAAATCGCTACAAAATATAAAAATACTCACAAAATATTAAAAACTTACTGACCTCAACCGTTCGGGCAGTACGGGAAAATATCCAACCTCGGTCTTGCTGTATTGACCGAGCGATAGCGATGTCAATACAGCAAGAGCGAGGTTGGATATTTTCCCGTACTGCCCGAACGGTTGAGGTAAGTAAGTTTTTTATTATATGGCATTGTACGTTTGTAAAAAATGGAAGAAAAGGTCACGCGAGGGCAATGTACAAAGTCCGAAACAGTTTGCAAAAAAAATAATTGTAAAAAATGTTCTTTGGTTAATAGTAAAACTGCTCTACAGTACTTTTTATATAGAATACTAACACAGTTTGGATAGTATTTCAAGAAAAATACGAGGTATTTCGTCATTTAATCAAAGACAACAAATAATGAAAACAATTACAAAATTCAATAAAATTACAAAAACAAGTACGTTTTTAGTTCGCTTCATCTCATTTTTATGTCTCTTTTTTATCAAACAAAAACAGAAATTTTCAGGGAAAAATTATAAATCTGTGGCTGATTTAATTGTATTTTTTATTTAGGTTGATGTCAAATTCCTCCTGGCTATCTGCAAATAAAATTTGAAGCTCTTCGCATTGTCAAATCACAACTATTCCTGACTGCTTTTATAGTTATAAACATTGTAAAATTTACCTTGCAATTTTGACTTTCGCTATCAAAAACGTATGGAGAAAGTTCTTTAACCACAGCAGTTG
>CACRXK020013661.1:10000-13815 GCA_902702795.2 Paramuricea clavata
GTTGAGAACATCAGTAAGAAAGTTTCAAAAGGCGTTGACATGTCACGCCGAGTTAAACCATTTTTTTTTCAATTGGAACGCTTACCTATCTCTATCAAGCTTTAGTTCAACCACATTTTGATTACTGTTTAATGGTTTGGGGTAACTGTGGCAAAACCTTAACAGGGATGTTACAGAGACTTCAAAACCGAGCGGCAAGGGTTATTTCAGGCAACTCATATGAAGTACGCTCCCTTGGCATTTTGAGTAAACTTAACTGGAAAACGTTAGAAGAAAGGCGAAGCGAGCCTTGTACTAGCGAGTGAGCAGCAATTAAGATGTGTAGGCTATCTAAGGCTCTTGCATGCCAATGCCCTGAAAACATTTCGAACATGTTTATAATGTCCAATTCTGAACGATACGACTTAAGAAGCAACAATAGCAAGCCTTGTACTAGCGAAACCAAACACTAATTCTTTGAAAAGAACATTCTGATATGCTGCTGCTAAAGTGTGGAACCAAAGTGCGAGTTAAATAAATAGTAACTGTATCTTTTACATTTTTTGGGAGGGGTTCACTTGGGGGGGGAGGGATAGTTGTAGTTTGTGTGCATCAAGGCTTAATGAAAAGCAACCTTTCGATCTGTAAATATTTTAATACTGGTTGATTAGTCACCGTGTTTAAAGATGTTTTTAATAAATAAAATAAATAAATGATTGGATACATCTTGATGGCTGATGGCACGGCACGATTTTTTAGTTTTCAAAAGCCAGTCAATTTTCTCCTGGTATATTTGCTTTAAAAGCCTTAAAACGTGATACTTATTTGGTCTACCGTTTCTTTTGCACACAGTTTTATTTGCTCAAACAGCATTGCCGGACGAGTTCAGTAATGTATACGACCCTTAATAAGTTCTAACTTATAGAGTCGAAACTTTATAATCCTACCGTATAGGAACAAAAATGAGCAAGTTTAACAGCTCGTGGACTTGTATATATAGAGAGTTTGAGCAAGACAACGAAGTACGAAGACAAAACTTGGAAATTTTTTTGTCGTCTGCACATTATCTTGCGCATTCTGAGTTGGACGTCACTGGTGGTTGCTCAGCGTGCTATGCGTCGCTGTTTATGAATAGTGACATTAATTCTTGCCCTAACCCAGAAAAAAAGGCGAGTCATGAAACTTATACTCCGGCTTTGTCCTTCTGCCTTCGTTCGCAACGAAGTTCCCAACGAATTTTGGCAAAATATCCGTTGTGAACGAAGGCAGAAGAATGACCACGGGATATGAATTCGTGCCTCGCTGTTTTGTCTTGATCAGGGTATAAGGATTTGGGTCAGCATTCGTAAACAGCTAGACAAGAATCTCAAATCTGTCTTCAGCCCGCTCAACAGCTGGCCTCTTCGAGAATCATATATACCTCAAACTACTTGCTAAATTGGTTTCTGTTTGCTTTTAAATTATACAAACATGCTAAAATGCACTAGATTCTTATAGCAACAGAAAATTCAGGAAATCAAGCAACGCCGAGAACGTATGACTGTACGCTTTGAAATATTTTTATTTTCTCGGGGTTCGCCGGTTCGGGCGTAGTTTCACGCGTACGTTTCTGTTCTGGCTCTGATATTTATAATATTCTTATAATATGCCAATGAATTGTTCTGATATGGACACGGTACAAATTTTGTTAAACAGATGTCTCAAAACCGACTGTGTATAGGTCGTAGGACTAGCGCCTTGCCGATCTTAAACGTGACACATTTGGACACAAGCCAAATACACATTGAATGTCCATTCTATTGATCCTAAAACTGTTTATAGACATATTGCTCTAGATTTGAAATGTAACGCAACACTTACTATTGATGACATTCAGTATAGCAGGAAGTCTTGTAATGATCGGTACGAATTTAGAACAGTTCCTTTCAGAATCTCTTGTCGCAAATTATATTTTTATCACCCGAAATTATAACACATAAAGTTGCAATTTTCCAAACGAAACAAACAGACGCCTCTACTGCCCCTCCATGAGATCAAATTCAATTTACCCCCAAAATCTGGGGGTTCACGTGACCAGCTCCGACCAGGGTCTTGTCTTCACAAGAGGAAAAGGCCTGAGAACGAGGTTGGTTAGAGCGCTGCACCGGAATCGCAGGGCCGTAGGTTCAATTCCTACCAGAGGACCTTGTGCAGCTTGTTTCGCAGTCGTTCCTGGTTAGGTTTTAAAATGTATATATATTCTCACTTGGATTACAAACCCTAACATCCTAAAAATTGTCAACACGTCGTCGTCGTCCGACTTCGTTCTCTTTCTCAAATTCTCTAACTAAGTGTGGACAGTGTGGACTGTGGACATTTCTAACTAACTGTGGACAGTGTGGACTGTGGATTTTTTCTAACTAAGTGTGGACAGTGTGGACTGTGGACTTTTCAAACTAAGTGTGGACAGTGTGGACAGTGTGGGCAGTGTGGACTGTGGACTTTTCTAACTAACTGTGGACAGTGTGGACTGTGGAATTTTTCTAACTAAGTGTGGACAGTGGACTTTTCAAACTAAGTGTGAACAGTGTGGACTGTGGACTTTTCTAACTAAGTGTGGACAGTGTGGACTGTGGACTTGTATAAGTAAGTGTGGACAATGTGGACTATGGCATAGCAAATGGTGTTTAAATTGGGAAATTATTGAAACATATACGTTTGGTGAAGCTGTCGGTAATTAAATTCACACTGATGACGTAGTCTGTGCTCTGCTACCCGAGGAAGCAGCCTATAATGGCATCATGATATTTTTGTCTCTAATGCTCCTCCATACAAGGAAGCCAATCAACTGTTGTTACTTTAATATTTTGATTGTCATGTTTTCAACAACAGACAAAGATGGGCCATTTAATATTCTCAACAAATAACAATTCTAGGTTTGATTTCTATTTTTCGGGCAAATATTTATTACTTTGAGACTGATTTCTGTCGAGGATTTCTGTTCGTTATTAGTAGCTATCACGTTTTACGCAATAATTATTGCAGCAATATTTTCAACACCACCCCCCCCCCGGTATTTTTTTCCGAATTTTTAACAAATTAAGAATTTTTAGTGTTCCGGTGTTCCGGAGTGATGCTGTTCCGGTGTTCCGTGTTCCGGTGTTCCGGTATTCCTGGTTTTACTAATAGCCACGAAATTGTGTTTATACCAGTGAACTCTAATAATAACTGGAAGGCTAACTCCTATGATGTAAGTCTATGATTCGTTGAAGCCGGCGCGCGGGAAAATCAGCTTTCAAAAGGACTAAGGAGAGTTTCGAGGAGTGAAAAAAATTCTGTCAAAAATTTGCAAGAAAAACACTTTTCCCATGGGAATACTGCAATGATTGGGATTTAAACCAAGTTTCCGATTAGTTCCGACTGTTTTACATCTCTCTGCAGCAAAAAGTAAGGAATTTTGCTTTTGTATTTTGAAAAAATGACGAAAGTTTGGACGTGCCGAAGGAAATCTCGCCGTTCAACTAAAAAATATATACTATAAAACATTTTGACAGTCCCAAAACTTATGTTGTACTAAACCCCAGGTATTGTTATTGATCCTGAGCTTTTAGTCCTTGTTTTAGTCGCTCTTAAACATAAATAAATTGGCGTTTTTCAAGTGATGTTATTTTCGTCATCGGCATCCTCGTCATAGAATATATAATAGACCAGAAGCCACTGAGCTATAATATATCTGGAGGAAGTGCTCGGCATCAAAGAGTGTCGCCAAAAACATGGCGGATTTTCACGTTTGCTGACGCCAGAATGACGCCACTGGTCCTAAATCCTCGTGGTAATTACCACTGACCAACCGCGAT
>CACRXK020013662.1:0-13812 GCA_902702795.2 Paramuricea clavata
GGATAACCGGATAACCGAATAGTATATAGAGATTTTTTCATGGGAAATACTTACGTGTGGTATTTACGCACGCGTTAATCTGTTTTCGCAAATTAAACAAACGAGCGAGAGCAAAATTTGTTCTTCATAGACGATACAGAGTTTATTTATATTTACTTTTACTTTATATTTTTCGCTGTGTAATATAAATAAACTCTGTATCGTCTATGAAGAACAAATTTTGCACTCGCTCGTTCGTTTAATTTGCGAAAACAGATTAACACGTGCGTAAATACCACACGTACGTAAGTATTTCCCATGAAAAAATCTCTATATACTATTCGGTTATCCGGTTATCCGGTTATCCGGTTATCCGGTTATCCGGTTATCCGATTATCCGGTACCCGGGTTTTCTACCATGCCATCCTAGCCCGCGTACAGGCATTGCTCTGGGTACGATATTGTTACGTGTCCGATGTAAAATAGTCTTTGTGTGACCGCCAAGTATCTAACATGCATGCAGCAAACCTTCGCCTGTATTTTCCAAACATTGATTTAACATGAAGTATTAGTAATTAATCAACACTGAACGCAGGCTCGCGTTTACGTCAGTGTTGCCATGGCAACACGATAATTTTGTACGACCAAAAATACTTGAAAGATTATTAGATCGGTTTAACCATATAACAATGAATTTCCGAAATATGTACTGTAGGTATGTTGTTCTGCTGCATTTTGTGAGCTTTGACTTAATGTAAAATTTAACCTGAATCGCTTCGTCACGTACATGCACTGTTTAGAAATGTTCATTTTAAACTATAAACTGCTTTTTCCGATAAACTGTTTCACTTAATAAAACAAAATAATTTCAAATTGTTGAGCAATTTCAGTTAGATCACAGAATAAGAATGTACAGCAGAAGTGTAACTCAAGCAAGTATTCACGCCTGGCATAAAGTAGTCCAAAATCGCCAGAGGTGTTATAACTTTTTTTATTTTCATCCTGATTGCACGAAATTTTCCATAAACATAGAACATATCATTCTAACAAATCGTGTAGTTTTTGTTTTTGGATTTTTTATTTTTTGGCGGGAAAATGACGTAACAAACTTGGCGCCAAAAATTTAAAAATTAGGAACGACAAATATTATTTATTTATTTGGAAGACCATACTGTAGCAATCTTGAAACTGAAGTTTGTTTCGAAATACGACCATTCGCTGCAAAGATAGGCTGGTTCAAAGTTTGAAAAATCCGCCATTTTGTTCTATTTTTAGTAACAAGATGGCCGATTTTTCGAATTTTGAACCAGTCTATCTTTGCAGCGAATGGTCGTATTTCGAAACAGACTTCAGTTTCGAGATTGCTAGAGCATGGTCTTCCAAATAAATAAAATTAGTCATTCCTAATTTTTAAATTTTTGGCGCCAAGTTTGTGACGTCATTTTCCCGCCAAAAAATAAAAAATCCAAAAACAAAAACTACACGATTTGTTAGAATGATATGTTCTATGTTTATGGAAAATTTCGTGCAATCAGGATGAAAATTAAAAAAGTTATAACACCTCTGGCGATTTTGGACTACTTTTTGCCAGGCGTGTTTGTCCGCGTTTTTACAAACGATTCGTCATCAATCACGCCATCCTGGCTAGTACAACCGGCACTTTGCACCTACCAAAACCTGATAAAAACTTCCGATTGTACTAGCCATGGATCTAATTCAATTCCTGAAGAGCCTGTTCGCAGGCTACCACGATTGATGACCCACGCCCGCGATCATTGATGAACTTTAGACTTCGCTAATGCTTCTCTTGCCCCCGGATGTAAATAGCCGGGCGGAATTAGTACCCTCGCCCCGGGCTAACGCCCGGAACGACGCATTTTGCATTACGCGGGGGAAATTGGCAGCCCAACACCCTTTGGGGCTGTCAATTTCCCGTTTGTAATACAAAATGACTGAAAAACGGCAAACTTCGCAAGGCTATACTATCCGCATTTTACAACATTTCGCAACGAGACTTTGGGATATTACCAATTTTGTGATGCTCTTTCAAGTTGTGATGAAATTTTTGTCTAGACTTGTTTAGATCAAAATTTAGTCTACAGGGTGTCCCAAAAAAAAGTGACACTATAGAAATTATCTTATTGTTATAATTTGAATGCCCTAGCACTAAGTTGATCCCACAGGTGCATAAACTTCTGCTTCTGGAATTTAAAATAAAAAAGCAAACCGTTTATTAGTGTAATCGTTTTGCTTGACTCGGGCGTTAAAATATTTGGACAAAGCGAAAACGTTTTAAAATGCTTAAATTAAATACAAGTTCATTAAATTCCCAGGCGTGTAATCACGCGCGTTTAAGAGTGGCGTAAGAACAATGAGATAATTTCTATAGTGTCACTTTTTTTTGGGACACCCTGTATAATGCAAATGGTCATTAACTCGGCTCGTCTCCTCAAGGGATTATCTAATGAAATCAGTAAACCATTCACAAAGATCATGAACTTGTCATTACAAAATGGGGTTGTCCATGCCTACTAAATTGAAATACACAAATTTCACTCTAGTTTCAAAATCTAATCCAAAAGATGCTTTTACTAATTTCAGAGGCATAAATACGAGACTATATTTTCTCATGTGAAGCTTTTCTTTCCCATAATCAACATGGTTTTTGAAAATCAAGATCGTGCGTGACTCAATTATTAGATTTCGTGCACTTGATAGCAGAGAGCCAGAGACTCTCGATAATGGGGCACCGGACACCCGCAGTATCTATATTTTCCTCTTGCTCGGTTGGAAATCATTCACTCGAGAACTTTCCAACCAATGACATTACTGAGTGAACAATATCACAACAATCGCGGATCTAGTGCATGCTGTTTGATGCTGAATTTATATAAACGAGCCATGTTTATGATATTCAGTGTATAAATAATAATTTTCAGTCCTCATTCGGATCTGGCCGTGAGCTCAGTTGGTAGAGGCGTAATTCAGCTGGCATTTCGAAGTCCTAGTAATAGCACTTCCACAGAACGTAATACGTACATGCAGAAGAAAAAATGCGACATGCAGCAGTGCGTGAAATTATAAACCATAGCGCCTACGGGCGCGCTTGAATAATAAAGAGCAGGAAAATAAATGCAAATTGACAGGGATTCAACCAACTGAAAAATATATATAAATAAAACCTCGATGTTTCGAGTAAAGGCCTGTGCTCGAAACGTCGAAGTTTTACTTGTATTGTTCAGGTAGTTGAATTAATCCCTTTCAATCCGCAGTTTCTTGGTGTTTTTGTCACCATGAGGACCCGCACGCCTATAAATTGAATTATCTTGACGGTGTTGGTCACCACAGCAATATTGGCATACTTCGAAACCCGGACCGGACTCGGACTCGGACCCGGACTCGGACTCGAAGAAAATCCGGACTCGAGAAAAACCCGGACCCGGACTCGAAGAAAATCCGGACTCGTGTTTAACAAAACCCGGACTTGACTTTTGAAAACCCGGACTCGAAATAGACAAAACCGGATTCAAAACAAGGACTCTGCATGTGTACGAGAATGCAAAGGTTTTATCGGTAATAATTCGCGGATAAATGGATTTGTGCTCTTGCGCGAGTGCCTCTTTCTCTTCTCGCTTTTGTATATAATACAATACTTTATTTCAAAAGCAATAAGCTTTGGTTTCGAAAGATATAGATATTTCTTTCTTCTAGTGACTCAGTGTTATGCGTTATCTGAGGATAGTATACTAATCAGTTATCATACTATATGGTTCCTCACAAAAATAATCACTACATAGCCTACCTAAACAAATCATTTAGCCTTATACAAACTTGCTTACTTACTTAATTTAAAAATTTATTTAACCACGCTGACCATACACAACATATTTGTAAAATACATAGCTACTCCTGGGAGTAGCTAAATCTACCCTACTATTAAACCCTAGACATAAATTAATAACTGAAATCTGACTCAGCAGCTAGGAATGTCTTGTCTGTAAACCATCTCGTTACACGATTGCTGCCACCATAGCAGACTCAACGTGATCGATGGCGGCAATGGTAAAATATATCCTCAACATATTCGACCTCACTATCGGCAAAATGACACGAAAAATAACTTAACTTCAACCAATCGAAAAGAACGCTGGAAAAGCACATCCCAATGTTGAAGGCAATGAAGGTGTCGCGGCATCCTTGTCTAAATACCGACTGTGAAGTAATTCGAGCGTTGTGCGGATGGACATAAACTTGATATTATAACATGCTCTCAAATAGTTGGACAAGACGCTACTAGAAACACGTTTATTTTCTCAATTTCGTTAAGATAAAGTCCATAAACACGAATTGAACACCCGCAATTATTCTTTATCCGAAAGTAGTAGAAAACACATCACAATTAACTTATTAAAGCAACAGCCGCACCCGCGGCCGACAGTGAAATTCGCGTTGGGTGGATTGGCATAAATTTGATATTGAGACTCTCTCGTTAGGCAATGCGTTCATCAATTGCCCCATATGCCTTGCATACAACCGTGGCTCGATACTGACAATGAAGTTTGACAATAAATATTTTGATAATCAAGAATCAACATGCTACCCTCGTACTAGCTACTTGTAATTGTAGATCGTTGTGCATCAATACATTTTAGTTTTTAACAACTTATAATTGCCTAAATGATTTGGTTCCAGTATATCTAAGTGATTATTTTGTTAACAGCAAAAGTTTAAAAATATTGAGATAAAGATATAAAGAGATCATCGTTTATCATGTTACTAATTATTAAACCTTTCCAAAAAGCCTTTGCATTTTCGTACACAGAGTCCTTGTTTTAAATCCGGTTTTGCCTTATTTCGAGTCCGGGTTTTCAAAAGTCAAGTCCGGGTTTTGTTAAACACGAGTCCGGATTTTCTTCGAGTCCGGGTCCGGGTTTTTCTCTTATCCCATACCTGTGTTAAAAGCGGCTTTCTGATTGGTTTAGAGCAGGTGAGCTGGTCGTCGAGCTCACCCGCTTTTTGCCGAACTCACCTGCTTTTCGCCCGAACTCACCCGCTAAACTGCTTACGTTGCAATAACAATAACAATAACAAATATGGCGGACAAGATTTAGCCGATAAACCTAAATTTAAAGAACTTTTTTCGGTGACTAACATACTGAGACTGAAGAAAAACCAAAGAAAAAATGCAGTAAAGGTAATGTAGACGTAGATAAAGAAGTATTTTCTTGCCCAGTGATTTTTTTGGCCGGGAAAATGTTCACAAAACATCGACGAATATATCGCGAAGAGCTACAAATGTGTGTATGGCTCGGCGTATGGGATAAAAACCAAACGTACTTGCAGGTTCGGTGAGTCCGGGATTGGACGCACCTCGGGTGGCTGGAAGTTTCCCGAACTCACCTCGCTTCGCTCGGTAAGTTCGGGAAACTTCCAGCCACCCTCGGTGCGTCCAATCCCGGACTCACCTCCCTGCAAGTACGTTTGTTATAGAGTCCGGATTTTCTTCGAGTCCGAGTCCGGGTCCGAGTCCGAGTCCGGTCCGGGTTTCGAAGTATGCCAGCAATATTAGTCGAGGTGGTAAGAGTGGTGACATGTATAATGAATTTATAGTGAAGTAATTTATGCGTGCATGAAATTTAATCCCATAAAGATTTGATCTAGCAAATAACTAACTGAGCTAACATACAAACCAGGTTGTCATCACCAATTTATAATAATGTTAGCAGACAATGCCGCGCAAAGTTCAAATTGCGCCAAAATCTGGTTTGAAGAAAGAGTGCATTCAGCTTGACAATCGTGTGTATGGAGTCAGTATGGAGATCAAGATCGAACAAACTGGCAATATTTTGATGGGTGCTTATTAAAGATTGATGCGTAATCAGTTAGGTATAACAGTAAAAAAGCTGTAGGTATCGCACCACTTAATCAATTATTATTTGCTTTAGTATACAGTATGTTAGATATGCCGGGTACCACGGCTTTCAAGCAGGGCTATCACAACCGCAAATTGATTGTAATATATTCATTATAATATACTCATTTCTATATTTTGTTACATGGCAGCAGAAGACAAATAATATTTATTTACATATATATACAGTGGCTGGTATAATAAAAGAATATTATATTCATTTGACCTTATATTATATTCATTTGTTCTTCGCATAACAGCGCAGTGCGGAATGCAAAGTAACTATAAGCGCATACATATTATCTGAGTAATTATAAGTATTTGCCTAGCAGGTTATGAAGATGTCCCATCTTTTCTTAACCAGTGGAAGCTTAAAAAAGTCCTACATTATAAAAAGTCCTTAAAAAGTCATATAAAATCCGATCACGCTAAGTTATAGAGTAAAGCGGTGCATGCAGCGATAGCGCTAGATTTTTGAATAATATCTATAGAATACTTTTAGTGAAAACTCTTGTGTCAGAAAGATGTCCCATCTTTTGCTGACAGGTTATGAAGATGTCCCATCTTTTCTTAACCAGTGGAAGCTTAAAAGGAGTCTTATATTATTCTTTACATCACGCTAAGTTAGGGTAAGACGGTGCAGCTAGTGCAATAGTTTTTGGAATAATATCAAGAATATTTTTAGTGAAAACTCTTGTGTCAGAAAGATGTCCCATCTTTTGCTGACAGGTTATGAAGATGCCCCATCTTTTCTTAACCAGTGAAAGCTTAAAAGGAGTCTTATATTATTCTTTACATCACGCTAAGTTAGGGTATAAGGCGGTGCAGCTAGTGCTATAGTTTTTGGAATAATATCTAGAATAAGGAGTCTTGTATTATTCTTTACATCACGCTAAGTTAGGGTAAGACGGTGCAGCTAGTGCAATAGTTTTTGGAATAATATCAAGAATATTTTTAGTGAAAACTCTTGTGTCAGAAAGATGTCCCATCTTTTGCTGACAGGTTATGAAGATGTCCCATCTTTTCTTAACCAGTGGAAGCTTAAAAGGAGTCTATAATACTATTCTTTACACCACGCTAAGTTAGAGTAAAGCGGCGCATGCAGCGATAGCGCTAGGTTTTAGAATAATATCCAGAATACTTTTAGCAGTGGAAGCTTAAAAGGAGTCTTATATTATTCTTTACAATGCGCTAAGTTAGAGTAAGGCGGAGCAGCTAGTGCTATAGTTTTTGGAATAATATCTAGAATATATGACTTTTAGTGAAAACTCTTGTGTCAGAAAGATGTCCCATCTTTTGCTGACAGGTTATGAAGATGTCCCATCTTTTCTTAACCAGTGGAAGCTTAAAGGAGTCTTATATATTTTTTATTACCCGACAACGCAGGCGCGGGCGTAAATTCCGTAAAATAGCTAAGACAATGGTGTCAATGCAGCTATTGTTTTTGGAATAATATGTAGATATATATCTTGGTGAAAACGGTAAAAACGTTTGTTCCAGATTCATTTGCGCACTATAGGGCCTTGGAAAAGGCGGTATAAGTGTATAAGCCATTGAAGCCGCCGCACTTTTTATACTGCCAAGATCTATAAAGACGGCAAATAGGTTTCGACGTTTCGATATGGAATTATCATGCCATAAACGTAAACAAAATCTAGGTTGAATATTATTCACGCTATTCGATCTCTAACTAGATATCAAGAACTTTTGTTTTACAACTCATGCTCGAGTATTATTACACGCAGCCTTATTTCACATTATACGCTATAGTATAGCCTGACCATAGGTGACCAGTTGTCAACAGTCAGCATCGTAAATATCATCCTGACATATTTGTACACTTTTATTTTAATGCATAACAGAAAATTAACTTATTACTTGCTTGGTTTCACACTGCGTTTAACAACTGAACCTGGATTGATGACATCTTATAGCGGTAATTAATAATGCGATTAGCGTTGCTCGTTTCCTGAAGTTGCAAACTCAGTTTGCAGATCTCGCTGTTTTTCAAAACGTGCGGGTCGTCATGATACCACAGACAGTTGAATAAATATATAGTCTGGACTGAATTAACAATCTTATATATAATACTATAATGTTGTGTTCCCATTTATGATATTGGTCTAATAAAACTCCAAGCAGCCTATATAGCTAATTTTAATAGCTCTTGGATATTTTTCCGTTCAGTTTAATAATTAACGGGGAGATATCGGGCACTCATGTTCAGAGTATACAATCATAGTTTTGATTTTATTAATACTGAGAGCTATATTAATAGCATTAGCCCACTGGCTTGCGGGATGTACAGGTACGTACGTTTCTTTCCAACGAATTACTTAATTGGTATTATTGAACCTACCTCGAAAGCAGCCGTGTTTTTCTCGGTCCAAAGCGGTCTAGAAAAGGTCCAGAAACAATACCAATTGCATTAAACGAAAGAACACCGGTCAGAAAAACCAAATCTAATCGTTCATCAATATAGTTTTTGAGGCAATATTCGCCGATTGTCAAAGTCGAATTTCCGTTGTTTGTACGTTCGCACAAGTCATGAAATATGTTATCTTGTTTCAAGACTACTGCTAGAGCTGCCCAGCCATAAATTATGGCTGAAAAAAGCAAGACTTCCAGTTCACTCCAAAGGAGAATTAAATAACGATGCTTGAAAACCCATTCCAAGGCAGCCATTATTAAATAATGCACGGTAGACTAATACCTAGGAATGTTCTTTCGCATATTAATTTGCAAGACGGCTGCAGAGCGTGACTATGGTGGGCGCAATTCCAGTCCTCGCACGAAGCTCCTCGCAGCTCGCTGCGAGTGCATGCATAAGCACTTTCATCCAATCGCAATGCTTAATTTAAGAGTTAATTTTAATTATTAATTCTATTAATACAATGAAATTTATGACAGTGTACAGGGTGTATAAAAAAAAACGCAACCTCGGAATTTCCTAAGAAATCACTTTGCAATTCTTAAGCATAAAAGATTTTAGGCCCCTGGGAATTGAAATCGAATTGCTAATAGATCATATTACTGTTGTTGTGCATTAAATAAATGCATAAATTTTGCTTTATGCACTCGCGTGTGCAGTAATTTTGACTAGTTGTGCTATTTTAAATTCCCAGGCGCCTAAAATCTTTTGTCTTTAAAACAATGTCGATTTCTTGGTAAATTCCGAGGTTGCGGGGTTTTTTATACACCCTGTAGAACGAAAATGCATAATTAAAGGTCCCATAGGAGTTTTAGACGTCGTCCTTGCTCTGTTTACAACAGCAAACCAAAGATTTTCACGTTTTGTACACAACGTCTGCCTTTCAAGCCGCGAGAAGTCGTCCTCGCCAAATTGGCTTAGTAGAAGTCTTCTCAACTATAAACCTCTGTCTTAACCTTCTTAAATTGCAATAAATTTATACAACGGATAATACAAGACATGTTGATCTTAAAGTTACTTATGGCGAACGAGTTTATTTTGGCCGTCGTCGTCACGTTGCCGTCACCTATTTGCTAAAGGTCCCTACTGACGACGACGACGGCAACCAATACAATGAGTCAATGAAAGAGAAATAATCATTAAAGTTTCAGGCCCCAGGAGAGTTTCAGACGTAGTAATCGCTCTGTTTACAACGGATCAAATCACAGATTTTGACGTCTTTTAAGGCAATTTTTCATTGCAGTCGCTTTGCCCGCGCGGTCGGAGCGGGCTTTGAAAATCTGCTCACGCGGGCGTGACGCGCTTCAAAAACAATGAACGCTCCGCCCGCGCGGGCAAAGCGACTGCAATGGAAAATGGCCTTTATACAACCCTGCATTTCAAGCCGTAACAAGTGCAACTTAAAATTCGTGAGAGTTAGTTTCAATAGCTCCCAGAAGGCCCTCGGTATATACGTTGACCGTCTGGCTTTCATTTGCCCCCTAAGCCAGTTCTCCGTTCATCGAGCGATAGTTAATTTCATAATCAGTAGCCTATATAGCAGCTCTACTCTGTAGTGGAAGAACAATGTATGTATTTTTAATACGCAAATGCTGAAATGCCAATAATTGTTCGTCGCTGCATTACATTATTGCCTGTAGCTGATGATTTTATTTCAAATGATCTGCCAGGAAAGATTTTACAAAATTACCGCTAGCACAGAAGGAATTGTTTATAATTCTGGTATCTACATATGCGTCAGTGATAATTACTTATTCAACTACTTACTTATTCAACTTATTCAGGGTGTTAAATTAATTAGTTGAATAAGTAATTATCATTGACGCATATGTAGACACCAGAATTATAAACAATTCCTTCTGTGCTAGCGGTAATTTTGTAAAATATTTCCTGGCAGATCATTTGAAATAAAATGATCAGCTACAGGCAATAATGTAATGCAGCGACGAACAATTATTGGAATTTGCGTATTAAAAATACATACATAGTTCTTCCACTACAGAACAGAGCTACTGTAGGCTACTGATTATGAAATTAAATATCGCTCGATGAACGTACGGAGAACTGGCTTAGGGCGCAAATGAAAGCCTTTCAAATTCAAATTAGCTATAACGCATTGTAGTAATTTGACAGCTCTAATTGCCTTGAATTAATGTTGGGTAAGAACACAAGGAATACTGTATTTCTTTTAAATTTTCTAATTTTTATTTCTTTGAGTTTTGTCCAATGAGTACAAGACCTAGTGTTTTATCCAACCATTAATTTAAGCAATTAGAGCTGTCAAATTACTACAATACGTTATAGCTAATTTGAATTTGAAAGGGTTCAGTTTTATTTATACACACTGTAGATCTAGCTTCTGATCTTGTTAATTAAACCGCCAGCAAAAGATGACTACATCTTTCTGACACATGAGCATCTAGTAGCATTTTTATATTATCACTTTATATCTCAAAGTAGCTTCAATATGCCAGTATATGCCAATAATGCCATATGCCCATGCAAATGGGCATGTGCATGATTTCATGCTGTAAGTGATTAATAAGAAAGCTGCATGCGTATAGATAAATACTTTCAAATAACTAATTAATTCAACATAATTATCATAGCACATTTTAATTTCAGTTGCTGTGCAATGATAACGATTGGACTTCTATAGCTTCAACTGATTAAGCATAGGTAACTTCATCTTCTTAATCTTCCAGCAAAGATGAGTCATTTTTCTAAAGCCGGGTTCATGCACACGGCATATGGTCGTCACCGTCGCGAACGTGTCCAAAAGGAACCTTCCTGATTGTGGCAAAAATATTGCAATGCTGTCGTTTTTCTGTTTCCATCTCAATGGTTTCCATTGAAGCATAACCGTCACGACACGTTTGTATCCTGTCACAACTGTCGTCGAAATAGAACTAGAGCCTATCTCGACGACACTGTTGTAACTGTCGTGAACTGTTACCAGCGTGTTGGCAACAAGACTTTTCTTCATGTTTCCATTTGGTCGCAAACACCTCTGACGACAGTTACAACACGTGAAACATCATTTTAATATTGCGACAGTATTATACCTCGAAGTAGCTTTAGCCTGCCTGTTTGAAATAACCACCTTATCATCATTTAAACAGTTATATATCTTTAAATTGCCCATTAATGAATACTCTTTCAGTGAGATATTTACATTACTAATCTAAACTGATCTCAGCGAGTATTCATCCCCTTTAAAACGAAAAACACCATTCGAACCGGGGCAAATGTCTTCAAACCATTACTCAAACCAAAACAATCATACATTTATACTCATCCTTGGCCAAACATTTCGAATTTCATTTGGAGAAAAAAACTTGAATATCTTCTAAACTTTTTGTTATTCGCCCCCAAGTCAATATATGAGTAAAATACTCTTTGTATTCAAGCGCTTTCATATAGAAAGTTTCGTTTATTAAATCGGCCATCGGTTATTACTCGATTTACAGGGTCGGCACGCAGTAAACACGAAGCTCTAGGAAGACGTTCTGTGACTGGTTGATTATGACAATGACAAAAGACGTAATTGGCTTACATAAACAAAAGGAATATTGTTCTTGCTTCGTTCTTTAGAAAATCCATTCAATAGCTTATTCTTTTGTCATTGTCATAATCAACCAATCACAGACCATCTTCCTAGAGCTTCGTGTTTACTGAAATTAGTTGATGTTGTTTCCGCACTTAATAATATACATAAAGGTATTACTCCACTGTGATTGGTTGATTTCAGTGCAGTTAATCCCAAACAATAGTGCAAATTTCTGTAATCACAGTGCAAAAATCTGTAACAAACTGATCTGATTGGTGGAAAAACATTGTGATGTAATCTATCAACCAATTAGTTTAAACTGAGCAGATTAATTAGTTTAAGAAGTAACGGTCACAGATTGCTTCAAAACAAAACAAACATGGCGTCGCGTTACATGAAGTGAAAGTTGACTTCGCATGAAAAATATGACTTTTATCTTTTTTTTTTTAAATATGTAAATAATGTAACACCTGTCTTCAAAAACGGAAAACTACTCTGCTTTTTGGACAGCAGACTATTTCACAATGGTCACATGTGGACAACTTTGAACGCAGTATTAATTAACAAATCTTGTTTTTGACTGTTTTAATTAAACGACAATAGGAAACGATTTGAACTATTGGACGTACAATTTTACTTCATATTTTTAACTTTCTGAACAATACAAAAACAATATTGCAATCACTTTCTCATTTGGCACACGGCTTCCACTATATATACTACTGTGTATTGTGAATAGAGGATTTTCCTAATCCACCATTACTGCGTGATGAGTAATATGACACTTCTACGTAAGCAAATTTGCTTATACGTGGACTTGTTGGCGTGCTAGTAATAATATGCATGTACGCAAAACAAAAGACAAATAGGCCTAAACATGAAAGAACAGACGAATCTGATAATGTTTTAGTATGGGAAGTAATTTTAGATGTTGTCACTTGTCAGTATCTATGGCGCGCTAGCGAATGAAAATAATGCCTGCATGGTCGTATCAGCAGCAAAATATGTAAGCATGTTTACTTTTGTCAATGCGGAACTGATCGACAAATATTCAAATCACAAATGGCATGGAGATGCGCACATCACAATATCAAACGACTGAAACGAGGTTGAAGGTCAAGGGGGATAACGGAACATCACCATCGATTTTAGCTTTGTAAATGCAAAAAGTTCAAGGAAAGGACACAAATTTGAAACAGACCCAAGTTGCCAGTCTCTGGCAGTTCGAGCTGTCAAAGTATTTTTAGCTTAGTTATGCATGTGTGTTCGTGCTATCTACTGTATATTTTTTGCCTTTGATCGATGTTCCATGTTGAATCGAATGAATGACTTTATCTGAGTTAGCTGTAGTAAGTACAGTGTATAAATATATATTATATATATATATATATATATATGAAAGGGTTTCAGGCATCATGTCTGGGATATATTATGTGAAGGTTCCTTGTGGATGGAATTTCAACAGACATAAAATGTTGTTATATTTAATATCTAGACGTTTCGCCGATCAAGGCTTCTTCAGTAGATAAAAACTTAACAGTAATATTACACACCCTAATTTTATACTGTACATCAATAATTAAAAATTCCTAAAATTATATAAGTATAAAATTAGGGTGTGTAATATTACTGTTAAGTTTTTATCTACTGAAGAAGCCTTGATCGGCGAAACGTTTAGATATTAAATATAACAACATTTTATGTCTGTTGAAATTCCATCCACAAGGAACCTTCACACATATATATATATATATATATATATATATATATATATATATATATATATATATATATATATATATATATATATATATATATATATATATATATATATATATATAAATGTTGTGGTTTCCCACGTTTACGATTCCACTCGTGTAACGTTGTATAGTAGTTTTGGAGTTGTTTTCAGATTAGTGTGTACCAAACCGGGGCAAGCAA
>CACRXK020013663.1:0-13811 GCA_902702795.2 Paramuricea clavata
ATATATATATATATATATATATATATATATATATATATATATATATAAAATTTGGTTTTGTTGGTTATAAAAACTTTTGGCAAAGTGCTCAATGGAAAACCAGAGCATATTTAAATTAAGGTACAACAAATCAACAAAATCCACTAGGCATCTTTATTACTAAATAGTTTCGTACCACAGTATGTGGCACCTTCAGATAAATTGACCTAATAGGTCAATTTATCAATAGGTCAATTTATCTGAAGAGTGCCACATACTGTGGTACGAAACTATTTAGTAATAAAGATGCCTAGTGGATTTTGTTGATTTGTTGTACCTTAATTTATATATATATATATATATATATTAATTATTACCGATGAAACGAAGAAACATAAAGAAAGACAACTGCGGGAAGCAAATTTATTCATTTCCCCCCCCCCCATAATATTAAATTTGGGCCGAGTTTTAAACGTAAATATTCACAAGTTAGGGTAAAATATTGGTAAATTCAAATTCGTACGGCTCTATATAATGTTAAAGTCAGTATGTTTCAGACTTTGTTACGCTTCTGTGTTTCTAAAAATCGTGAAAATGAAATTTTGTTTTTCGTGACTCGTGAAATCGAAAAATGATCTTCGTGATTTCGTGACGAGATCCCCCCCCCCCCTTTTAAGGGACGATTATATGCAAAGCGGCCACGCTGGGACGACACTTAAACTCTAATTCTGCAGTTTGTTATGCAGATTGAATAATTGTGAGGGAATTTCATAATAACAATTTCCTGGTCAACATGTCGGGAATCGCCTAAAATAATTTTATCATATTCCTACAAATGACATTAATATGTTCATTCGCGTTCTCAACGGATTCAATTACTCAAACTTGCTTTCTGCATGGTCACGCTTTTTTCCGTGTGATGAATATGCGAGATGAATATTTAATTCATAAAACCCATCGTACTTTTCGCGCTTGGCTTTTACCTTTTAGCTTTGTCGGCGGACAACCTTAATGCAGTTAGCTGTATATCAATCACCCAGAATTCCAGTAGTACAACGGTTGTGTGCAGCATATAGATGAAGTTTTGAACTTCTGTACTTCTCAATATAACATTTTCATTGGTGATTTTAATATCAATTGTTTGGATGAAGCCAATCTTCTAGAAGGCCTTTAGATAGATTTTTTATCAATGATCATTATAACTATATGCAATTGGTGTCTAATGCTACTACAGACAATCGGACATTAATAGATCATGTTTATACAAATGTACCAGAGTCACAATTAAGTTAGTTCACACATTTTGGAAACTTATTTCTCAGATCATAAAGCAGTTTGTGCCTTAATTAATTGTTTTCATTGAAGCAAACTTAGCAAGGTCTTAATAGAAATATTTCTATTTTGGGACGGGAGTCACTGCATGGACACAATTCACTTAAATACTTACACATTTTGGTTTTACACATTAGATTTCAACACATTTAACTAATTTTCAAATGCTAATAACAGAATCACCAGGTAAGCATTAAGTTTTTTACACCCCCTCTCCTCATTACATTGTCATTTTGCTTTACTTGCTTTCTAACATAAATGTTTTTTGTTTAGAAATTAATACAACAATGACGAATATATGTACCAGATATATTTGCTGGATAATTTGAAATTTCATCAGAACAATCCGAATCTTACCTAAATTCATTAGTATGGCTATACGAAAATAACTTTAACAGCTACAATAATCGTATGGATGGATCTGATCTTGGCATACAATGTACAAAACCACACTTGTACTCAAATGGATGGCTTCTACTCACACGGATTTTCTCCCACAACACAAATTTTTGTGTGGATATGCTGTGTTGAAATTATACCGAACAGTGTGCTATATCATTAACTGTGTGCAGGGCTGGAATTGAATTATATACTTCACTCATGACCTTCAAAACATTCTCTAATGATCAGTGGCAAGTGTAATTAACAAGTGACAGAAGTTTTACTTAATATTGTTTTGAAAATTCTACGTGTATGGATTGACAAGTGACAACATCTGCTATCCTGACCATATGGCATCTAAAATGTTTTGAATATTGTCATTGTATGGATAATAAAGAAGATTGTCAAGTTATCTCTGTGACATCTCACTTAATGTATCAACAATCACATCGCAACTTAGTTGACCTAAGGAAACCTTTTTTACAGTCAGTATGGAAACACCACTGCTAGCCAGCGTGGCCGGCTCTTTTATAAGTAGAGCCTGCCCGAAAGCCCTAGTAAAATTGATACCGCCTACTTAGTTAATATTCCATATTAACACCGCCCACTCGAAATAGTTTTGTATAAATGATGACTTGAAATGGGCATAGTACAAAACATGGACTGGACTGGACAGTTGGACTGGACAGTTGGACTGGACTGGACAGTTGGACTGGACTGAACTGTTGGACTGGACTGATTTTTACATTTTCTCTATTCTTGACTTGCACGTCACCCGCCATGTCAGATGGCATGGCACAAAAGAATATTTTATCACAGAATAGATATACCATGTCATGTCTATTTTGTGATTTTATCGATCGGAACATTGTCTGGTGTGTACCAGGAGGAGATTGGTTGCAAGTCAAGAATATAACGTTTTGCACCTGAATTACTTTTGATTTTCGGAAATTGAAATATTTTACCTTCGCCGATGACCTCACTTTATAACTGGAGTGAAATCTCAGTAAGAAACCCAAGTAAGTAGAAGAGTATACAATACCAGACATAAACTACTTATCTGTCTTTGCTGTGGGTAGCCTGCTCGCATACGTATTAAATTTCGATATTTCAGTCTGCATGGCCATGGGCGTAGGAAGATCGGTATTTTTGGGGGGCTCATATTCATATATTCATAAAGCAATCAATTTCAAAAGAAGTAAATGATGCAGAACACGAATATACGAATATGAGCCCCCAAAATATCGATCTTCCTACGCCCATGGCCATGCAGACTGAAATATCGAAATTTAATACGTATGCGAGCAGGCTACCCATAGCAAAGACAGATAAGTAGTTTATGTTTGGTATTGTATTCTATTCTACCCACTGGGGTTTCTTTCGCTTTAAGAGATTTCACTCCAGTTATAAAGTGAGGTCACCGGCGAAGGTAAAGTATTTCAATTTCCGAAAATCAATTCCGAAAGTAATTCAGGTGCAAAACGTTATATTAATGACTTGCAACCAATCTCCTCCTGGTACACACCAGACAATGTTCATCGTGTGGTATACCACAAGGATCAACACTTGGCCCACTTCTCTTTCTTCTTTATATAAACGATTTACCAAACTCCTCTGACATATTACAATTTAAAATATTTGCTGATGATACAAATATATTCTATTCCTCAAAAAACCCTAATATACTACAAAATGTTATAAATGATGAATTAATTAAAGTATATCAGTACTGTTCAGCAAATAAACTCTCAATAAACTTCAAAAAGACAAATTATATGCTAATAACATCAAGACCAAGAAGAAATACTTTAATTGATATTCCTAATATTACTCGTACAAGTTGTATAAAATATCTTGGTGTTTATATTGACGAGCATCTTCAATGGCATAATCAAATCACACATGTTAATAGCAAAATAGCCAAGAATATAGGAATTTTATTTCAACTATACAACGTTATCTTAATATACACATGTTAACTATTCTTTATTACACTCTTATCTATCCATATCTGAGCTACGGCTTAATGAGCAAATTTGTTAAGTGTATATTTTTCGCAAATAGACGTGAGAATCCGAGTCCATATTACAAATTACTTGGGATCTTAAAGCTGGATAATTTGATTAAATTTAAAACAGCAACATTTGTGAGTCAAATAAGGAACAGAGGTAATGAAATTCCAGAACTATTCTCAGAACTGTTAGTACCTATATCTAGTGTGCATTCTTATAATACAAGGTATGCATCCCAAGATAATTACTATCGGCCAGCTGCTAGAACAAACTATGGCAAATTTTCATTTAAGTTTTTTGCTTCTCAATTATGGGAGACTATACCCGTTTTCCTTAAATCACTCCCTTTTAATTCTTTCAAAAAGGAGTATAAAAACTTTCTACTTTATAATCAGGAATAATCTACTACTTCAGATCTCTTCTACTTTATCTCGAATATTTATATATTAGTTTTATTTTCTTGTGTTTGATTGCTTATTTGTTATTCTATACTAAATAAATTGAGAGCTAAATCGGCTTACATTACTCTGACATTGCGGCAACCAGCTCGAAAGCTTTGCTCCTCTGGCTGTCGCTCACCACTACTTTTTTGGTTTGAAATTTCATATATTTAATTATCTTTAACTCCTACAATATACTTTATTTTTCTTCCTGTACTTTTTAAAAAAAAAATGTAATGATATCAAACAGTGTTAATAAAATTTTTAATTAAATTTGAATTTGATAAAATTACAAAATAGACATATCTATTATGTGATAAATATTCTTTTGTGCCATGCCACCTGACATGGCGGGTGACGTGCAAGTCAAGAATAGAGAAAATCAAAAATCAGTCCAGTCCAGTCCAACTGTCCAGTCCAGTCCAACTGTCCAGTCCAGTCCAACTGTCCAGTCCAGTCCATGTTTTGTACTATGCATTTTACTAGGGCTTTCGGGCAGGCTCTACTTATAAAAGAGCCGGCCACGCTGGCTACACCACTGCAAGTGGAATTTATAGCAGCTATTTTATTCACTATGAAAACCAAATCTCATTATTTTATTCAATACTAGAATCTAACATCATTATTAAACATCTATTTTCAATTGAAAACCTTCAGAAACTGTACAGTCTATAATATATACTATATAATATATACTTGTACATGTGATATAAATTAAAAAAATATTTTACCTATTACGTACCTATTTTTATAACTTGAGGACAAGTTGACATATTGGTATCGCCACCTTAAGTTATACAACAACTGACAAACAGAAACTCGAATATATAACAACATAAGCACAATTTGTAGAAGACCCAAACCCGGTGCTCACCGCCACAATAGAACATATAACAGACTCAGTCTACAATGTCAATGTTCAAAGATTGACAAGAAATAAACAGTACAACTGTATTTAAAATTAGAACTTGTGGCAAGAGCAGTTAGGCACCATTATTATACACTTATACGCGCACTTAACCAATCAGTAATCGTTGAGAGGGTCACGTGCCGATCCAATATTTTACGACATTGGACAGAAACCTATTGGACAGTTGCGAATTGAGGCTTTTTTCATGGTTTTCAACCCTTTTCAATGTTTTGTCAATTTCAAACATACAACAAGCGATATGGCAGAGTAATGAAAATAATGTGGGACATTAATCCAGTTTTTTTTTACCAGTTTTGTTTAAAATTATAAAAGCGCAGAAAAACTTGTCTTCGCGAAATTTATTTGTCTAACAGCCTAAAAGTTAGTAATATTATTTTTTTCGTTAAAATTAGGTCAAATTTCCTTTAAACATACATGGAAATGAGTTTATTTATACACACATATTTGTAAAAACAGGTTTATTAACTTTTTGTTTAGACCCCGTTTACACTAGAGCGAAAGATTCGAATTCCGGATTCATGACAAAACCGAAACGTTTTGGCATCGGATTCATACATGCGTTTACACATACAGCGACGAATCCGGTGGAAAATCATCTCGGTTATAGGACGTATCCGAAAACTTTGAATCCGGGGGGAAAAGTAGAAACTTTGTATCCGGAAACATTTGAATCCGGAGAAAACTCTCGTGTAAACGGCTTTCCGTAAAGAATCTGAATCAATTTGTTCCGGTGTATGTTTTTCAAATGTATTGCTAATAAATTCAACCGCCAAACAGGGTCAAAACATCGCATAATATCACTAGTACTAAGAGGGTTAAAATTATTTACGTTATATTGACCACCGCTGTGTCGGGCTGTGCAGTGTAAACGCCTCGCGGATCCATATACTTGAAAAACAAGGAATCCGGATACTTTTACAAATCCGGAAACGTTTGCTCTAGTGTAAACGTAGTCTTAGTTATTTAAGCAAATTCGCCGCCAATATATGTAGTAATGTTGTCGCTGTAGTATTCTTGCTGTATTACTTTATCGCTTATTGACATTTTTTGTTATAGAATTGTTTCGTTCGATATAATAAAACTCTTGTTGGATTCATCTTCGCCCAATATGGCAAATATTAAGACTCGACTTCAATATTAGGCTCGACCTTCGGTCTCGCCCAATATTGAAGTCTCGACTTAATATTTTTTCCATATTGGGTCCAGAAGAATCCAATAAGATATAATGTCCGCATGCATGACATGTCTATGTCAAATTTTGTCCCTAAACAGTGTTTGAACGTGTCCTTAATGTTTCTTTTAAGCTGGTTGGAGGAAGTATTTATTATAAGTATTTATTATTTAGTTGTTTTTTGGTTTGTTTTTTTTATTCTAGAAGGCGAACAGTTAAAATGTCACTTGAAACATGATTAAACACCATGTGTGAACATGTGTATATAATATTTCCTGCTGCGATTGAAAGCATTGCAGTCATTGGTTAATTTTATCGTCTTGAATCTACATGTACAGCGGTAGTGCTGATTTTGTATGATTGAATTGACTTGAAGGATCTTTGTATTTAACCAGGGTCGGAGTAACTCCGACTTACCTTTGATATATAAACTGCTTCATAACTCAGTGCAGGTCCAATAAGTCCAGCAATTGGATATTGACTTAGTTTGCCCTTATGTTTACCAAGCACAAAATGCTTAAGGGTGTATTCCAGCGCTGGAACACGACTAAAGCAGGTATCAACTGCTTTAATTCCAAGAGTAATGTTTGGCAGAATGGTGTCGTCATAGTTGATACGTTCCACAGCAAACTGCATAGCTAGTAAAGATCTTAGACCATCCAAAGAAATTGTGTTAAGACATTTGCTTTTCTCGTTAATCTCAGTTAGGACGAATAGTCCACCAAGGGTAAGATTGCCAGGGTTATCTACATCAATGGCGGGAGTTGTCGTCATATGAATAACACGCGATGATATGAGCGACAACCAAAACTGACATATCCATGGTTGGAGATATCTGTTTCCAAGCATTGCCAGAATCTAAGAGTAAGAATTAACAATTATATGCCACAACTATGCCAATGCACAACCCAATAATAGATCTGCTTTCGTAAACATCTGATTTCGTAACGTATTTTTAGAACGGACAATGACGCCCAAAACCTGCATGTCTTCCCGTTAGAAATGGCTGAAGAAAGGATGTAGAATTCAGACATAAATTACACTTTCGTCGTTATAACGGCGGTCCACAGTGGCCACTGTGTATCAGTCATTAAGTTGCAGCTGCCACAAGAATTGTTAAGAGCATTTGTACATGTTGATATTTACTGACCGAAAATAGCTGGAGTTGACATGTCAGTTTTATTTCACACGGTCACGATCGCGAAGTTCAAATTGTTGACAAATTTGAGTTTTGTGGTTCGTTATCGATATATATATATGCTTTGTTACTGCACTTTAGGATTTTCAAGAGATGCTGTCGTGGTAATTATTGCAAAATTTAAGCAAAACAAAATATAATATTACCGTTATAGTCTATTTATAGAGTTGTTTCTTTTAGTTTGTATATCTGGCTCATTTTGTTTCAATATTATTCTTTCGGTGTTAAATGCAGTTTAATTTAAAAATGCCTTTGGTTTACGTTTGTACTTGGCAGTTCGCGTGACATAAAACTGCATGAGTTTGTGCATATATATGCATTTGTTCATACTGGATAGTTTTGAATTATGCTACTGCTACTGTTTGTCGGTTAATTGTCGGTGGGGTCTAATTCAGTCCGAGGAAAACTCGAAAGAATCGACCGTTAAGACACTCTTCGACATATATATTTCCATAGAATATTAACAGAGCATTAGAGGACAATAAGGCTACATTTACACTGTACCTGATAGTTTTCCGTAACGACGTAAAAAACACCTGTATCCGTACCTTTTAGAGTTTTAGGAACTCTATTTTCAGAGGAATTATTGCAACGGAGAGATGTTGTTCATATATCATTCAAACCATACATCAAATAGGGACAGGTGACTAACTGAATTGAAAGGTTTTCAGTCATAAAAAATTTACAAATCATCCTGTCAAACGAATCATGAACTTCTTTGTTAGCTATTAAAGATGAAAGCTCCATTAGTCATTACACAGGGAGCCCAAGCGTTGATCTGTGTCTGTGCTGTATGTTTTTCAGTTTATTTATTTTAGTGTCTTTATATTGCCTTTGAATTTAATTATAACACTACATAACACTAATATGTCATATAATAATAATAATACTCCTATAGTCGAACATAAAATAACAACATATAAGTTGATTTGTATTTGTATGTTTCTCAGTTTATTTATTTAAGATCTATTATTAGCTTATGTAAAAGCACCGCCTTTCGAACCTGACAGCCCGTTCTCAGGATACGCGCGTGGGAGACGCGCGCGATTTGCGTGAAATAAGAGGCGGCAAGATATAAATAAGTGACAAGGGATAAAACTCTTAAAGTTTATCGTATATTATAAATGCCCCGACTTGAGTGGACCGATAATTTTGCATTGAGTCACGTGTCAAATGAACGCCGTCAACCTTTATAGGAATCAATGATATAAACAAGGAAACAAACTCGACTGCAACTCGAGGAGAGAAGTCAATTTGTGTCGATCGCAACGGTTTTAATGTTTAAAATTTAAAATTAACTACATTAGGTCCAGTCAAGTCGGGGCTACGAAACGTCGCTATTAAAAACTATAGCAATTTATAAGACCCTAGGGCTTTTATTTCACAAAATTTTTCAATGGCTATGTACTTTGATGGACATCGTAATATTCCTGGTAATTACAGGCCAATATCAATACTACCAGTCATAAGCAAAATCATGGAAAGATTACTGTACGACCAGCTGTATGATTATTTAACTGAAAACGAAATTCTTTCTGATAAGCAATTTGGCTTTCGTAAGTTTCACTCTACCGCTACGTCCCTTTTAGATTCAACAAGTAGTTGGTACGTTAACATGGATCGCAAAATGGTTAACTTAGTAGTTTTTATAGATCTAAAAAAAGCATTTGACACCGTAGATCACGAAATTCTACTTCAGAAAATGCAAATTTACGGTATTAAGGATAAAGCACATTTGTTAATTGTTGAGATCATATCTTCCTAATCGCACCCAAAAATGCCAAGTAAATGGTGTTGCCTCGTCTGAACACAAAGTTAAATGTGGTGTTCCTCAAGGCTCCATTTTAGGCTCCATTTTAGGCTCCATTTAATGCCTAAATAGGACAAAGCCAAGACTTTTTGCAGATGACACAAACCTAACTGCTTCCGGTGGAACAATTAATGATGTTGAAAATGCAGTGAACTCTGATTTGGAAAACCTCAGAATGTGGTTAAACGCGAACAAACTGAGCCTAAACATTGCCAAAACTGAATTTATGCTCATTGGATCAAGATCTCTAGTGCATACTGTTTCAGATTCAAATTTAAACATAATGATTGAAAACAGACCAACTAAACAAGTGCAGGAATGCAAGACACTAGGAGTAATAGTTGATCAGCATCTCTCTTGGAAAAGTAATACTGAGAGTATCCGTAAGAAAATCACATCAGCCATTTCTGTTATTAGAAAACTAAAAGAATTTGTTGACCGTGATACACTTGTTTCTATATTTAATGCAATTGTACAACCATACTTTACTTATTGTTGTGAAGTGTGGGACATTTTTGGTGAAACTCAATCACAACGATTACAAAAGCTTCAAAATAGATGCGCTCGAATTATTATGGACATGGGTAACGAAGTTAATGCCCAAATTGCATTAAATTCGTTAGGATGGGAGACACTAAAAGTACAAAGAACTAAAGCTAAGGCAAAATTAATGTTCAAAATTTTGAATATGTCTGGGCCTAAAAGCCTAACAGACCTTTTTACCTACAAGAATGAGAATACACATTACTGTCTCCGTGACAATGAAACAACACTCGTTTTGCCACAGCCCCGCACAAATAGCATGAAAAAGAGTTTTATGTTTAATGGGGCAAAAATATGGAACTCAGTGCCTAAAGAAATCAGAGGAATTAGGTCCCAGTCTCTATTTGAAAGAAAAATTGCCTCTCATGTTACTAAATAATATATTTATACACACATATATAAATCCTTTATTGTAAATAGTTATCTATATGTTTTGTTAGTTGTCTATATTGTCAATTTTGTCAATTGGAACAGTTAGATTATTTCTATTTTCTTTTATTTGATTCCATAAGAGTCATAACAACATTTATATATAATAACTTTTGAACACACGCCCTTCGTGGAAATCAATGTTTTTAATTGACGTAGTTAGCGTGTCAAAATAAATCTAAATAAAATCTATCTATCTAATAATAATTGATGCTTGGTCACCACGCAAGCTATATTTCCTAAATCGATGAATTGGGATTGTCCTACTGATCGGCTTTTGAAGCATATACATACATATATATATATATATATATATATATATATATATATATATATATATATATATATATATATATATATATATATATATATATATATATATATATATATATATATATAGATATATAGATATATAGATATATATATATAGCAATAATTAATTATCCTCTGTTACAATGTCTTGACAATTTGCTCGGCCAAAAACCGCTTGGCCTTGAAAATTTGAAATACTTTTGTTTTACAACTCGAAGACGAAGTGAAAGAAATGGTTTTAGAACGGCATATTGTAAACACTGGACTGGACTTTGGACTATGGACTTTGGACTTTGGACTTTGGACTATGGACTTTGGACTTTCGATTTTGAAATTATATTTTTAAAATATTCGTATAATTATATTAATTAAAATCTAAACAGAGAACGAAAATTTGTGCATGATACAATATTCAAGGTAAAAAATACTGTCAGTTATATAGGTATACCAGTGCAATTTCATAGATATAGCTTGTGGGATAACAGGATCATCTCAGTAATATTTTTAAGTTAATATTTAAATTTTATTATAATATTTGTATTTATAGTATGTATAGTACAGTTTACTGCAGAACTTCTTCTTTATCGTATATATAATAGATTTATATAGAAACAATTGCGGCAAAAGTAGCTTGGCAAATACAAAATATTGAGAAACTATCACGTATAAGTATAAACTACACGCGATTATTATTGCGCCTTTGGCTTTGAACAATTATTCGCCCAAGGCGAGGCCGTGATTATCCGGGAATTTGTAGTCTCCCTCGCAGCCGCCAGTTGTGTACGTTCTCTCTGATGTCTGCGAAGGAGGCTAGGGAATTTGTCAAATTTGACCAATCAACTTGACAACTTGTAGGATTTGTTGTACTATTTATTCACTTGCGCAAAAATACTAATGACGGTATTGTTCATCTTTGCATAATAGTTTACACCGGTTTAGCGCCTGCCTAAATAGGCTGTGTTTACAATGTATTTTGTCTGTGTCAGTTTTAGCTTTTAATAAATGTATTCAGCCATAGTGAACACGAAAACTCTCATAGTCATCATACTTTATAAAATACGAATGTATGATACATTATTATATAATTGGTATAGTACTGATTACTTTATGATAATCTATAGTAATTAGTATTACTTTATGTATATATTTATTATTGTCTATATATGGCTCTTTTGCGTACGTTATGCGGCTGAGCATTAATCTTTATACTACGATTGCGATTCCCGCCTGGTTCATCACTTGCAAGTGGTAGTATTACTGAGTAAACGTGGCAAATAGTTGCTAGACTACCTGAAGCACATATAGACATAGATTTTTGCCTTCTCACACACAACTGAGTAGGTCTTAAAAAGTGTGTAAATTTCCGTTAGTCGAATATTCCTGTCCATCTACTAACACTTAATTATTAATAATAACTGAAGCACTTAGTCTTATAGTGATAAGGATAGCTAACTAGAATGTCTTTCAAAAATAAGTAACATTAACAAAACGTTACTGTGTAACGGAGTAAACAATTACACTCGCAATTACACAATACAGTACTAGTATAAACTATTATGCAAAGATGAACAATCACAATACTCAATACTCAATAGGCGCGATAATAATCACTTGTATAGTTAATATTTTGTACTTGCCGAGACACTTTTGTCACAATTGTTTCTGACAATTAATCTATTATCTATATGATAAAGAAGAAGTTCTGCAGTATATACTGTACTATATGCATACTATAAATACAAATGTTATATAAAATGTAAATATTAAATCCCAAAATATTGGATAATCCTGCTATCCTACAGGCTATATCCGTATGAAATTGCACTGCTGGTATACCTATATAACTGATACTAGAGATTTTTTACCTTGTATATTATTATATCATGCATGTGCATGCAGTGTAGCACGCTTTTCAGCAGCAAATTTTCGTTCTCTGTTTAGATTTTAATATAATTATACGAAAATCTAAAAAATAATATAATTTCAAAATCGAAAGTCCAAAGTCCAAAGTCCAAAGTCCAAAGTCCATAGTCCAAAGTCCAAAGTCCAAAGTCCAGTCCAAAGTCCAGTCCAGTGTTTACAATATGCCGTTTTAGAACCGTTATATCTCACAGAAAAGCTCAGATATATTATACAGATGTTTGGTAGTATAGTAAGTGCTTGTTGACTGCAAATTCATTTGTCTTTCGTTGCAAACTTTTCTGAACAATTTATATTCTCAATGAACATGTTTCGCTGTTGTTTCGGTATTAATTCTTTAAAAAATTTGTATTTAAACTCATTTCTATGTAATAAATGTATTTTGCTAACCTGTCAAAATTTTTTGAGAGTTTTTCCTTGTACTATTATCTTTCTCAAAGCGAATATTTTCCTTTTTCCTGCTTCGCAAAACTCATGTAGTTTTTTCTATCTATATATATATTATCTATATATATATATATATATATATATATATATATATATATATATATATATATATATATATATATATATATATATATATATATATATGTATATATATAGTCAAATCTAAAACACTAGTATGCTAAAACAGTTATAAACCTATATCAAATCTTTCAGTTAATGCTTTCATTGTATTTATCGATCGCATATACCAAAGGACTACTTTTAAAACGTTCCGTTCTACAAGTAATACTAGAAAATACATGCATGCAGAAACCCTCGCCTTGCTGACAAACCATTTTAACGTGAAGTATTTTAAGTAGTTGTCATGGTAACACGATAATTTTTTAAGAATGTTTTTACAAATGAAAAATTCCCTATAAATATCACTTTTAATTACAAAATTATCAATTTGCTAAACATATATATGTTAGGTATGTTATTATACGTAATATAAGCGTGAATTTAAGGTAAAATTCAACAACAAACGCTTCGCAAAACGTTTTAAAATGTTCTTTTACTATAGAACTAAACTGCCTTTATCGATAAACTTTGAGTTCGAAATAAAATGATTCCAAATTCTCCCATGCAAATAACTTTGCTTAGTATAATAAAAAGTGTAATCAATAGAGAAACACTGAAATAATACGCTGTCTTGTTTCATATTTATACACAACGATCGGCTTTTAAAGTAATTACAGTAGGTATGTTATTATACGTAATATAAGCTTCAATTTAAGGTAAAATTCAACCACAAACGCTTCGCAAAACGTTTGAAAGTGTTCTTTTAATATAGAACTAAACTGCCTTTATCGATAAACTTTGAGTTCAAAATAAAATGATTCCAAATTCTCCCATGTAAATAACTTT